>JAWWMK010036819.1:0-12585 GCA_035047105.1 Galeopsomyia nigrocyanea
TTTCACTTAATCAAAATTAATTTTCGAGCCAAATCCGCTTAAAGCACGAATTTTGTCCATTTTCTTTCCAATCGGCCCCACTGTGCGCCGCTTCGTTGCGTTTGAATCTCGTCGCAGGAGGCTGAAAACGCGAAAACTCATGCAGCGACAATATGAGGGAAAGGGTGATTTTACTAAAAGAAGCACTCACGATGTTCACTTCACTGACTTTCGTATATTGTCAGAACTCATAACCTACAAACTCAAATTAAGAAGTGAAATAGCCGAGAGTTTTCGCTATAGTACACGTAAATAACCGGCGGAGAGCGAGACAAGCTCGCTCCGCGGACTAAACGCACGCAATTCTGTCACTCACCAACTCTTTCTGACGCATACATGGGGTCGCGTTGATTAGAAATGACCCAGGGTACGGCGACGATGGTGACGGTGTCGATGGTAGCCCTCTTCGCCTTGGCAGGAGGGGAAGTTGTTTAGGCTGGAAACGCGCTCGTGCGCCTGTGGCTTTGACGTTGATTTCCTTGTTGCCGAACGCGTTGATCTCGCCGTGGCTTAGCTGCTGGATGAAGCGCGTTGTTTCAGATCTTACGGCTACACCTTGGCGACAGCGTTGTTGGACACGTCTGTTTTGCACACGCACGCATACACTTACCACTGCAGTCCACGTGACGCGCGGCGAAGACTTTTCCGAGTCTTTCGGGCGCGCGTGCCCCGCCGACAGGTAGCCGAAACCCAGCTGACTGCTAATCATAAAACTACCTGTCTTCCTCTCTCGCTCTCACGCGGCAATCTCTCTCGCAACTACACAGTAGCTGTCTCTCTCTCTGCGGCGCACTATAGACCTTTTGAAAAAAATTTCGGACAAAATCAAATATCTTTTGATCGAAAAAAGATATAGACATGAATCCAACGGGATTTCAAAGCTTATTTAATATAAAATTAAGAAAAGTTATTAGGGTTATCAAAATCATACACCTTTGACCTTGAAAAATAGGGTCAAAGTTAGCCTCTGTTGCAAAAATTTCAAACTTTCCAATTTTTTGCCTTCAAACGGATAGCCATTTAACATATAAACTTCACGTTTTTGTAGGATTTGAAACGAGAATCCGAATCCATTGTCAAAATTTCGATTAAGTATATCGGTCATTGAGAAAAACGCGTCCAAATTCGAGGAAAGCGCGGTTTTCCTTATTTTTGGTAGTTTTTCGAACCGCGAACTGCGGAAATCATCTTATTTTATAAAAAAAATATATATATTTTCATAGAATTTGGAACGAGGAATCCAAATCCATTGTCAGAATTTCGATTAAGTATACCGGTCATTGAGAAAAACGCGTCCATATTCGAGGAAAGCGCGGTTTTCCTTGTTTTTTATAGTTTGTCGAACTGCGAACTGCGGATATCATTTTATTTTATGACGAAACTATATATTTACTAGCTGAAAAGCACCTCGCTCGCTAACACTCGTTCGGTATGCTGACAGTGATTTGTTCGTTTTGTATAAATCATATTTTATCAATCTATCGAATTTATATATTGCAATTTATCGATATGATAAAGAGTTGATCAGTTGAAATTAACGTTTTTATTCATTTGGTAGAATGCGTGGTAGTAAAGTACTACTTCACCAATTTTGAATTTTGTTAATATTAATGAACTATCGATGATTCGTTGTTCAACTTATAATCCAACTAGTAATCTACTATTCTCTCCCAAAATTGACGAGTAAGAAAGTGTTTATTTTCAATTTACATTTTAATTTTTAAGTTCTCAGTATTATTTTTTTAAATTTTTACGAACCAGGACTTACGAAAAAATTTCATATAAAAACGCTACTCACGATACTTCGCTCTCAGAAGGTTATGTTATAATAATACAAATATTATATAAGTTAAATAAAACAATCTTTATTATTCGAAATTAATAGTTTATTCTATTTTGAACTTTCATATATTGAATATGTCATGTATTATATATTAATATAAATATTTACATCTGTAATTAATGGAAAATCAAATTTCATGGTCTTTTCAATGAAATTAAATTTTACAAACTATTATCGCGTAGTTAGCCACAAGTTCGTAACAAAATCGTAAATAAATTTATATATGTCCAATTCCATAAAAAAATCCATTAATTCGGCACCGTTTCTACAAATTTTCAAATTAAGGGCACGCTTATTCTGGAAGGTTTTCCTTCTAGTATTTGCCATGTAGAATCGAAAAAAAAATTGGCCCATAATGGCCTGATGGGGTAACATTCTGTTTATAGCCTAAAATAACCAAAAACAGCTGAAAATTTAAAGAATAATTTTTTGTAATATACTCGAAGGCTATAATTTTTAGACAAAAACTAATGACGGATTTGAATTAAGCGCGTCAAAATACATGGAAATAGGTTATTTTAACCGTCAAATCGAAAAAAAAATTTTTTCCAAAAATTTTCGAATTTTGAAGGGGGTACCCCATGAGAAATCTAGCGGAAAAAAAATTAACATTATTAATAGAATGAATTAAATATATCATGTAAAAAAATAAAAATGAAACATGAGGGAAGCAAAAATCATAAAAAAAGGAAATTGGATATCTCATTATTTGAAGAATATGGATTAAAAGAATTACGCATATTATGTAAAAAAATAAAAATTGATGACTCGAATTCATCCGCTACAAATACAAATAAGCAAATGAAAATTAATAATAACCACAAGAAATCCAACGATGAAAAAATTAAAGTTATACAGTACATCCAACATCATTGGTTGTATAGCAAACGTTGAGTTCAATGAACAAATAATAACTGAGAATTATTCAGGAGATATGGCAAAGGTATATGAATACTGTCAAGCAAAGCATTTCAGTTTTGAAGCAGATAGAAATGGAAGATTCGGTAATTGTTGTCACAAGAGCAAGGTTCATTTACCAGATAATCCACCACACCCAGAACAACTAAAACAGCTGGCAACAGGAGAAATGAAAAATAGTACAGAATTCCGCAAAAATATTAGATTGCTGTCTAGCATTCGCAAGTTTCGATGCACACTTTGACAGATTGCCGGGTAGAGGACCAAACGTTATTAGAATATGTGATCAAGTATATCACAATGTATACGCATTACACCCTAATCAGGATGAAGCACAAAAATGCGGATAATTGTACGTTTTAGATAATGAAATGGCAGCAAAGGAACAATCCACTACGACAAATGATTGCGCAAGTTAGTATTAAAAATAAATGAGATAAAAATAGCAGATGGTAGCACAGGTGCTCAGAGGACAACGTATAATGCGGCATTGGACGCAGACGCAGTCAGAAGCTATAGAAAAGGACTTAAATCGGAAATAAAGTATGAATTAGGTGAGGAAAATACGTTACAAGATATGTTCATGAAAGCTATTGAAATTGAAAGTGACACAAGAAGAAGGAAATCCATGATGAAAGGCACTATTAACAAAACGTATACAGATTATCAAGAGCGATGCGAAGACCCGAAGAAAGTTTTTCTATGCCAAATATGTCGAGATTATTAACACGAGGCACTCTTTTGCTGCAACGCCTCATGCGTATATTATCAAGCATCAGACCATCTTGCAAATAATTGCAAAAATGTTGCAAATAAGATAAATTTGAAATGCAAACTCTGTAACTCTCGTGATCACTCAATAAGTGGTTGCCAACTGAACCAAAGGCGAAATATGCTTTGTCAATATTGTCAAGATTGTTGAAAACTGAAACAAGTGTGAATATTGTGGTACCGCCGGTCAGACAGTAGAAGAATGTCCAGATATAATATGTTCAAAGTGCAACAAAAAGGGTCGCACGCTAAAATTCTGAAAAACGAAAAAAAGCAAATCACTTTTTAAAATTTGTACAGTGTGCGAGGATTCAGGACACGATGAGACAAACTGTGAGCAAGTAAAAATGTTTGCTGCCGAATACAAAGCTAAGCCGAAATACAATTGTCAATTATGTGACGAATCGGGACACATAGCAAGATTCTGCCCAAAAATGAAAACAACACAGGCTGTACAATGAAATGCAAACAATTACAACATTAACTGCAAAAATACGGGACATACAATGGACAGTTACTTTAAAATCAAGAATGGTTCGGAAAACTTCAACGCTCTTTCTGGAGGGGACGCCTAGAAAAAGAGCAAAACAAAGTAGCAGTCCCAATACAGACAAAACCACAATCAAGAATTGAAAAAGGAGTTATGCAAGATCAACTATACAGCTTAAAAGAAAATGAAAGTAAGCTAATGAAGACAGAGGCTACGTTAGGTAGCGAGCGACGTTAGGTCGCGAACCACGTTGGGTGGTGAGATCGATTTTTATGCAGATTTGATAAAGTGCAGTATTCACGCCGTACGTTACGTAGTAATGCAAGCATACGTATTAATTCAAAACATACTACAGCACATAGTAAAAGATGACCTATATTCAGATAAAAATTTGAAACTCAAATCGATGCCGCTCGATCAAAATATTAGTTTACCTGATAATCAGAATGCGAATCAGAAATCAAAAATTACAGAAGAACAAAAAGGATTTTTGAAGAAAATTTTACGAGAGCATAATGGCGAAAATAGTATTGAGAACTTGGAAAAAAATATTTGCATAAATTTAATAAAAATTGACGACGATTGCAAAGATCATATTGCAACTCCAAACGACACAAATTTGAATAAAGAATCAAAAACGGCCGTTGGAAAAAATTCAAACGGGAATACTCCGGAAAGCTCTAGTAGTAGTAGAATCGGGAAAATTAATTGATATCGAAACTCATAGCGAAATTATATTTAATTACAAAAATCTTTCTGGCTTGATAAATGAACTAGGAAATGATCCATTTAGAGTAGAAAAATTAATTTATCTTGCAAAAGAAACACTGACTGAAGAAATACATTTTGAAATGAAAGATGAGTATGTAGAATATTGTAATTACCAAAATTGTTCGATAAAATAGAAGAAGGCATGGGTACCGCGATCACTACTGAAAACATTATACGTCAAGCAACAAAGTCAGTTTAACAACTGTCAAGATTAATGAAAATCAAAATTTACGCACGAACGATTTAGACTTTATACGCAAAAAACAAATTAAATTGGAAGATAATTTCAGAAAATTAAAGGAAAAAGTATTAGGAAAAAATAATCCGAAAGACTCAACCGAAAATAACAAAGAAAAATTCAAAACTTCCGCGACAAAAGAAGCTTTGAAAATAAAAATAAAACCCAACGTAATAGAAACGCGCCTTATGACTAACAATGACAAAATAAAATACCTAAACAAGCATAGAAGCAAACGTAAAACAAAACGAAAGTGTAAACACAAACGGACTGACAATAATAAAAGCAAAAATTATGACGATACAATAGCAAATTCGAATCAACTCATTGACGAAAGAAACGAAAGATCTATATATAATAAAACTCCAATTCAATTCTCGAATAACATCATTACTTGTTTGACCAAAAACTTGACGAAATTATTTCAGAATTCAAAACAATTTTGTTTGTCAAAAAGTACTTCTATTTCAAATACTCTAATGAACATTATGGTAAAAAATACGCATAGAATAAAGACAAAAGACGTTCTAATTAACATCTTTGATAGTGAAACTGCTCAAATTGTCATCAAAAACGTAGATTATAGTACAAATTATATCTTTTTTAAGAATAATTTTAGCCCACATTTTAATATATTATTGATTTTAGGAAATACAATGGAACAACTATATTTGCTGATAATTTCAATATTAATCATGTTTCTCCAAGTAAGTGAAGCAATGGTTGGTTTCAACTACGGCTCGACAAGTTCCAGGTTTATGTTATTCATATCCTCGCCATGATCCTCGAGAATACAGTCCCAATCAAGTCAAGGTGACATCAACAGAGTTATTGCAAATAGCGAAACATACGTCAGCAAATATTGTATATTGTACAATAGAAATGCAACATTGCTTATCTTAAAGTATCATAATTAGCCATGTAAGTCCATATTTCAAACTCATAATTTAGTATTCTATCGAAAATGGAATTAAAAACCTCACTTACAAAATATTACTCGAAAACAAAAAAAATAGTTATCAAAATAGAAACTTTTAAATGCTATAATCACTACACAGTAATAAATTAAGAACTTATATTAAGCAAAAATACAGAACCAGATTTATCAACTAACGTCTTTACTAATTAACACCCATTCTTTATTATAATTTTACGATAAAATGTGTTCGTAGAAAAACATTCCAGGGCCGAATTTAAAAGTTCTATTATCTACTTTATTTACTCACGTAATCTAATACTGAAGTGCAATTTCAATAATAAGAACTTAATCCTAAATTTCCTATCCCACGCCCCCATCCCCATATAAGAAACGACTCATAGTGGAAAAAAAACAAGCAAAAATCACTGGCTATTTATTCCACTAAATAAGAGAACTCGTACATTTTATACAATACACGCTTACCAAAAAAAAAAAACAAAAAAAAACAAAACAAAAAATTCTCAATGAAAACGCTGCTTTTCAATATAACCTCGCAGAAGATGCAAGATGATGAAAGCATGAAACTAAAACGTAATATCCAAGTCAATCACAAATGAAGACTTCACGAATGTTACAGAAGGAACTCTGGGAATATTCATCGCAAAATCAGTAATCTGGTTTAATAAGTTCTGCTGCTATTACAAGCATAAGTATTTCCCAATTGCGAATAACATTCAGTTCAACAGTACTCTGACAACTAGAGTAATTTTCACATAAAAAAAACAGAAAAAAAAAACGAAGTCAGTCAAAACCAGCGAGCAATTAAGAAATCAAGTAAAGAAACAACAAGTCATGAATGCTAAATTTAAAAAAAAACATGTCAAGAGGCTAATGACTTCCTCTCCAATAATTTCTCCACCCTTTCCAATTACCCCTGCAAGTACCAAAATTCACCAACTCTAATCAGAAAAGCCAAGCCCATCTTAACCTTCGAATGACTTTCGTCGCAAGTACATAAAGTAATTCACTTCTAATATTTGTTTGCACTAAATTTCAAAACACTTAAATTGATTATTTCAGCATATGAGCCCTCAAATGTAATTCTACCACGTTTTTTCTTTAGGCGGTCAGGGAAGCGAAATATTCGCTATTTTTTCTTTTATTCGCCAAGCGTGATTTTATAATAAAATTGGAAATTATTTAATCTTTAGAAATAAATGAATAAATGTAAACTTGAAATACTAACATTACGGTTGGAATTTTAAGTCTCGATTATGAACAAAAAAAAGAGAAAAGAAAGAAATTGTAAACTTTCCTTTTCATTATCGTAAGAACAAAAAAAAATTACACACTAAATTTGCAGTTGAAATTTTAATAAACAAGAAAACAGAATAAAAGAAATTGTAAACATTCATTTTTGTAATTTTTGTAAAAGCGAAGAAATTTCGAAAAGTGTCTCGTGATCGACTTCTTTACGCGAGCTCCGTACATCGCCGGGTCGATAATTGGCGCGCTTCCTACTTGAATTCGAACCTATTGCGACACTTGTTTCTCAATCACATACTTACTACATTTATTATCAACGCTATTCTTCATTACTTTGTACGTTGAGCATTTCATTTCCTTACAATAAATCCGTGTCTTTTACTGGTGAACTTGTGAGTATTTTATTTGTTCAACGCCTTACCTAACTACGCAACATACTTCAACGAGCAGTTCGAGCCTGCCACATATCTAGACTTGCAATCTGCTATCCACCAACTACAAAACTCTCTTCACGACGCTGTTAGAGCCTGCTACTAAAAACAAAGGTACTGTAAAATATATTATTCTATCTAACAACAATACTAAACTTTATTCGAGCCTTATACCCCACTAATATATTGGATCGTCTTGCCTATCGTCTATTCGTAGCCGATGCTCAAGTCGTAACACATTCATCTACCCATCCATCCATCCACCCATCCAACCATCCAAGTATCCATCCACCCATCCACTCATCCAACCATCCATCCATCCACCCAGCAATCCTTCCATCTATTCATAAATCCATTCAGCCACCCATCCTCCCATCCACGTATCCACCCATCCATTCATGCAACCGTACATCCATCCAGCCATCCATCCATCTATCCGTCCATTCACCCCTCCATCCATCCAACCATCCATCCACCCATCCAACCATTCAACCATCCTTCCATCCTACCATCCATCTATTCAGCCACCCATCGACCCATCCATCCTTACATCCATCCATCCATCTATCAATACACCCACCAATCAAACCATCTATCCGTCCATCCATCCATCCACCCGTACACTCATCCAACCATTCATCCATCCACCCATCCAACCATCCATCCATCCTACCGTCCATCCATCCATCCATACATGCATCCACCCATCGACACATCCACCAATCCAACCGTCCATCCATCCATCCTTCCACCCATCCACCCATCCAACCATCCATCCATCTATCCAACCATCCATCCACCCATCCATCCACCCATCGATCCATCCACCCATTCATCCATCCTTACATCCATCCACCTATCTACCCATACCACCATCTATCCATCCACCCATTCACCCGTCCACCCATCCAACTATCCATCCATCCATTCATATATCCATACAACCATCCAGCCATCCACTCATCCATCCATTCATCCATCCATCCATCCAACTATCCATCCATCCATATATCCATACAACCATCCAGCCATCCACTCATCTATCCATTCATCCATCCATCCATCCAACCATCCATCCATCTACCCATGCAACCATCCATCCATCGACCCATTCATCCATTCATCCATCCACCCATCAGAATATACTCAACAATTTTGATCAAAATCGATTTCCCTCCAGGCCTTAGTCTCTCCTTGTTAGTGTACACTACACCCTGTTTGATATTCATCTCTTTTTCAATATTTTTCACTGTCTTGTCTAACTTACTCTTCAGCTCATCCAGTTTAAAAAAATTATGTTTCAGAAAACCTTTTATTTCGGTATAGAGCTGGCCAATAGAGTTAAAGTTATCATCGGATTCCAGTTTCTCGTCTACTTCATCTTCCTTCTCAGATGAATCATGATCCTCTGTATTACTAGTGTATGTTCCAGCACTACCTTTAACTTTCAAAGATGGTGTGTTTGGATGGCTGGTTTTGTCAACATGAGTCGATGGAAGTAAATTACCAGAACAGTTCTCAAAAGCACCGTTAGCTCTCTTAGTTTGTCTAGCAGTACATCTATTGTGATAATCGGTCTTACAGCCAGTATACTAGTCTGATTAGTATTTAAACCCAATTTATTTGGACAGCAGGCACAGGTGGTTTCATTACTCTTTCTACTAGTACTGCAAACCAGCAACATATGTATCATTATTCTTTATGTTAGAGTTGGACGAACCAACCATAGAGCATCCAAGATAACAATTAACTATATCTGTATGTGGTGATAGAGGATATATGAAAAAAATGATAAAGACACTGGAAACGTCGAACAATGTAATACTCCTTTGCATTAGCTGCAGCTATCACACAAACTCAATCGTGGATTACCCGTATTGATGAAACCACAGCAAGCCACGTGCTAGCTTATAAATTATCAAAAAATATTTGCGATTAAATAGAAACACTACTACATGTCTCAAAGCAATTTTTATACTAGTGAGGGGTACTTAAACAGTAGCTAGTACAATTTATAGTACTCGAACAGCAGAATTGGACGGTGAGATATTTTGATTCTTATCGTACAAAACTATTTTACTGTATACATACCACGTTGTTGATATGGAAACTGAGAAATGATGTTGCATAGTCTGTTTTATATCGACACCATTTAAAATTTGATTTCCAAATTTCGTATAAAAAATCATTCTCTAATGTTTTACATACGTGATTTTCGCGATTTTACTCTCGTGAACGAGGACCCAAAGTGCTGGTGTATCGGGGGGCAAAAATAGTATATTATGTATCAAGGGCGTAAAAAAGGCTTTCCGGACCGAGAGTGCAATTATAATCGAGAGTGCATTGACTCTCAAGCGCACTTGGCATCATCTCGTACTAGCTTGCCTCGAATCGCACTGCAAGTACCCGAGGTCTAAAACCCTGTTTACGCTCTTGGTACATAATGTTTTATTTCAATTTCTAAAGATTTTTGTATGATGATTTCTAAAAATCTTTAATGAAGCATGCTAGCATTAGTAGCAGATCCGTGAGCTTGGTATTTGAAACGCTATACAGCACTTGTCTTCGTCTCGTGGTGAAAGCTTGCGTTTTGTCAATAAAAACTTTCCGCGCTCGTCACGAAGCTTACTATTTTTTTTTGGACAGTATAGTTAATTAAAAAATTATCATTGCCAAGATTCTTCATGCTATAATAATGTATCGAACTTATTATTTATTTGCAGGAAGTTTTGGTTAGCATTTAAAAAACTTTCATGGCTTGTTCACAGAGGTTTAGTGCAAGTGATTAGAGATCCATCAGTTCAATTTCTAAGATTCCTACAGAAAATTGTAAGTTGACCAAACATATAAATGAATATTGAATTATATATATATACACTAGACTCCGCCCCCGTGCTCGCTCTGCTCGCCAACCCCCCGGAAGCCAATTTAAATGAAATAATCACACTTGCAATGAGCGCATTAATATTCATTTAAGGCTTCACAGAACTTAAAATTGAGGATTTCAAGATACCTCAAAATAACAGAAAAAATGAAAGAATTTTACCTAAAAAAGTGGAGGGAGGTTGGAGGGGGGTGGAGGGGCTACCCCGTGCTCGCTCCGCTCGCCAACCCCTAAATTTGTTTTATATCTTTAGCTTATATTTATTTCAATATGAATATTTGTCGAATAAATTATATTTTTAAAATAAATCATCATATCAAAAATATATGTTTACAAAATTTAAACATTCAAAATTTTATATTTTTTAGTATTTAAAACGGAATAATTTCATTGTCTATTAAGTGTATCTAAATTTATATTTAAGTTTATCTAAATATGAGAAAAACATGATAAAAGTGGATGTACCTCTCATGTGAAATGTTCAAAAAAATTCTCAATGTAGTAGCGCAGACGGATTATTGAAATTTTTAAAAATTTTAACTTTTACCCCTTATCTTCTTTACCATTAGGTTTTAGAGAACGAAAAAAACTTCAATATTCTATTGAATACACTTTATACAATGGCACCGGAATGAAACGTGTGCCTATAATAGAAACAGAGTAATAAATTCAAAAATCTTAGTATCTAAAAGAAAACTTGAGCAAAAAAATAACTCTTTATATTGGTACAGATACGTATCGATATGTCAGCGGTTTTTTATAATAGAAAATGATCCTATTGTACTTGTATAACATGTTGGTAAATCGGTAAGTGCGTATATAAATAAAATTTTCAAGTCGACAATTTCGAAATCTCAATCATAACCTAAGGGGTGTTCAAAAAGTAAGGTGACTTTTCAATTTTCGCGGGCTCCGTACATTCAAGTTTTGAATTTTTTGTTTTGTTGTGTTGGTATACTCATCACGATCATATGTTCACAGTTTGACTATATATCTCGTGTTGTTTTTCTGGCAGAGGTATAAAAGGTTAGAAGTGTTTGGTGTGCTCGGCGATTTTCTTCTTTCGAAAAAAATGAAGCAAAAAGTTTGCATTAAATTTTGTGTGAAAAATGGAGTCCAGTGCTCTAAAACTCTTGAAATGTTGACAGTTGCATACGGTGAGTCTACTCTGAGTAAGAAAAATGCGTATAAGTGGTACAAGTTGTTCCAAGAAGGCCGAGAGGATGTCGAAGACGAACCTCGCCCTGGACGTCCCAGCACGTCAACAACAGATAAAAACGTTCAAGCAGTGAAAGAAATTGTGTTGAAAAATCGCCGAATCACCATCAGAGAAGTTGCTGAAGATGTTGGCATATCGGTTGGCTCATCCCATGCTATTCTTTGGGACGTTTTGGGCATGAGACATATGTCAGCTAAATTCGTTCCAAAACTGCTTAATTTTGATCAAAAGAACCGTCGCATGACCATTCCTCAGGAGATGTTGAATGAAGTCAATAATGATCCTGATTTTCTCAAAAGGGTTATAACTGGTGATGAATCGTGGTTATATGGTTATGACATCGAAACTAAAGCTCAATCGTCCCAATGGAAGAGCCCAGAAGAGCCAACACCGAAAAAAGCACGCCAAGTTCAATCAAATGTCAAGGTTTTGCTCACTGTCTTCTTTGATTACCGTGGCGTAGTGCATCAAAAATTCTTACCACAAGGTCGTACGGTCAATAAGAAGTATTACCTTGAAGTTATGCGGCGTTTTCGAGAGGCGATACGCAAAAAAAACGTCCGGAACTTTGGAAAAATAATTCGTGGCTTTTGCATCATGATAATGCACCTGCTAATTCATCGTTGCTTGTGAGAGATTTTTTGGCCAAAACCAGCACCACAGTCATGCCTCAGCCTCTATATTCACCGGATTTGGCCCCCAATGACTTTTTTCTTTTCCCAAAACTGAAGAGACCCATGAAAGGACATCGATTTTCAACGATTGAGGAGATAAAAACTGCATCGCTGAAAGAACT
>JAWWMK010036830.1:2500-12584 GCA_035047105.1 Galeopsomyia nigrocyanea
GCTTCGCGTTCTCGCGGCGTTTCTAGTGGTTCAAATTCTACCTGCCCGATCTTGGCGTTCCGCCCTAAGTTTACTTGTCGGCAAGCTAGTCTTTTTTCCAAGAGGATGTCTATAGGTAAGACACCTGCTAGGACGCAAAGACTGCTATATGGTGCGGTATTATACGCTCTAGTTATCGCGATAAGGGCTGATCTTTGGGCGGAGTTTAGAACCAAAGTTTGCCCTTTTTTGTTCGATATCAGATCAGCCCACGCTGCCGCCGCGTAAGCTAATGTTGGAGTAAATACTCCTCGATAAATTATGGCTAAAGTCCTGAAATTGAGTCCCCAAGTGGAGCTCGTTATGCGCTTCAAATTTACGAACAGGTCAGCGACCTTGTTTTTCAGATATTTACAGTGAGGAGTTATATTAAAGCCCTGACCAAAGTGAACGCCAAGATATCGTACTACTGCTTTAAATTTAATGTTTCGCGAGCCTAATTTTATTCGGGGCGCGCTTATATGCCAATTCATTATTTCTTTCCTTTCTACGGTTATTATTTCTTTCCCTTCATCTATCGCTCTTTGCGTTTCTAGTTGTCTAATTTGTTCCGCCCGTTTCTTATTATAGTTTCTACATCTTTTCGCTTGAGCACTCCTAGGAGCCGCTTCAACTTTCAGTGACTTTAAAAAGATGCCTTCAGTCTTCTGATCGTTTATTTGAAGTTTGGCCAACTGACACCAGCTGGTGATGGCATTCACGACAGTTCTTCCTAACTCCTCTAAGTCCTTCTTTGTGTCGGCGCTTATTAGCGTGGATAAATCATCTGCAAATGCCGCAAACATAGGTCCGAGGATTTTCATTAGGATCTGGAGAAGAAGATCGAAGCCTATTACCCAACCGGATGGTCCGAATACTGAGCCTTGTGCGCACCCTTTTTCAGAGATTTTGGATACCTCGCCTTCGCCCCAAGATAGGATAATTTTCCTATTCTGGAAATAGCTTAGGAGTACCCGGTAGATGTTTTTGGCGCATCCTTTTTCTTTAAGTCCCTTGAGGATAATAGGACGCCAGATATTGTCGAATGCGCCTTTAACATCGAAGTTAAGTGCTGCAACAAGTTTGTGAGGAGAAGATTTCACCGCTTCGCGTAGTGCTAAGATGGCATCCTCACATGATTTATTTGGTAAAAATCCAAATTGCTGCTCGGATATTTTGCCTTCAGCTAGCATTTTAGGCATTAGCCTGTTACAGAGTAGTCTTTCGAAAAGTTTACCCTGAACTGAGAGAAGAGTAATCATTCTATACGATTTTGGATCTTTCGCGTCCTTGTCTAAGCCTTTCGGGAGTGCTCTAACCGTTCCTTCCTTCCAGGCATTAGGAAAGACGCCGTGCTCTAGACAACCATTAAATAATCTAGTGAATTCGCCGGGGATGACATTCACGGCTTTTTTCAGTACTTGGACCTCTATTAGGTCTGTTCCTGGGGCTTTGTTGTTCTTGAACCTTCTGACCGCTTGCTTGACTTCTCTCTGCACGAAGGCAGGAGTGTCATCCGTGTCAGGAAGAATTTGGACGTTGGTTCTGATATCAATATGCCCTTCTGTGTCCTCATTTTGTTTATCGTCCGGGAAGTGCACGTCGAGGAGCCTGCTGGCAGTTTCATTTATGCTTATTGTAAAATCATTGTCACACCGGAGTGCGCTAATCGCGCTCAGATTCGTCGACTTTCCCGCCTGGAGTTTATAAACGATACCCCAAGGCTCCGAATTTCCGTTCGATGTGACAAATCTTTTCCAGCAGTCGCATCTAGCCCTCTTTACGGCACGAGAGTATTCGCGGAGGATCGCGCGGTACTCTTCATACGCTTGTAAATGGTGACCAGATTCCGCTTTCAATAGCTTCTGATGCGCACGCTTGGCACGATAAACCCTGCGCTTAAATTTAGTTAGCTCAGGGGTCCACCACGGGTTGGCGCCCCTAAACTTCTTTTTTCTAGGCATGGATAATTCGCATGCTTTCGTTAGAACTCGAGTTAGGTTGTTTGCCATTTCCTCTACCTCTGCCGGGGAAGTCAGGGCTAGATGCTCGAGCTGTTCCCTCTTGAGTTTCACCAGTTCGATTTCAAATTGGTCCCAGTCCGCCCTACGTGTGTTAAAGCGGGTCGGTCCAATTTTATCTATGGTTCTTGAGGTCTCTGGGACTCCTAGCCTGACGTTTACGGCATTGTGATCGCTATTGAATAAATTGTCCTTTACCTCCCAGCTGCGTATGAAAGTTCGCATTTGTTCGGTTGCTAAAGTCACATCGATGTATGACTTTTTGTTTCCTACCTGGAATGTGGGTAGGTCATTCCTGTTATTGGCAACGTGGAGTCTATATTTCTGGATGAACTCAGACAATTTTTCTCCGTTTTGCCATAGCTTGCGACTAACTTCTGAGTCTCTGGGGCTCCAGTGGATTGATTCTGCGTTGGCATCTATGCCCATAATGATTCGCTTCCCCCTCAGTCTAATGAGTACCTTTTCGAGGTGACTGAGGTGCTTCTCAATTTCGTCACTGTATTGGAAGTAAGCTGATACAGCGTAGAATGAGAAGCCGGGGGCCCTTATTTCTGCGCACACGCAGTGCTCGTTGCTTAGTTGCTCTATAAAGAGAATCGAGTAGTTGGGGTTTGTTACTCCTATTGCAGCCCACGGTTTTGTGGTTCTGCTTGAGACTAATCTCGCGGTTCTGCCTATGTCAGTAAAATAATATTTACCTCGATTCTCTTTGCTATAGACTTCCTGAAGTAGAAGAACATCAGGTTTTTGTCTAGGTATTATTTCCCGCATCTCGCCATTGACGACTTGTTTGCGTCCCATGTTGAGCTGCAAGATTCTAATTTCTATATCTTTACGAGAGGGAACTCCGGTAGTGGAGTTGTCCCCTTTAGGGAAGTCGTTCGCGTCATTTACGTTTTCGGAACGGTTTCGATCGATTTTCGACTGGGACTTCTGACTGTCCCCGGTGCGAGTCGCTGAGACGCGGCTCACATTGGAAGATGTCGAGGGACGCTCGAGTCGATCTGCCACAGGCTGCGGCCGCTTTAGCTCGCGACTCGCATCGTTGACAGAAACCAAACTCGAGCGGCAGTAGTGTGTTGACGACGCCTGGTGGCCTGCTGCTGTGCACGTAGTGCGACCTTGTATGTTCTGCTGACCAGCCGCCGGGTTCTGGGCCTCCGACTCCCTGAACCTGTAACTTTTTATTTCTTTATGTGTGTAATCCATATTGAAAGTAAACTAGAGTCATTTCACCTCTCTGTCAACAACAGGAGGTGCTAGAGGCTGTTTTTAACGAGGTTACTTCCTCGGGCTTTTAACGCGGTTTGGCTCCTCGGTTTTTGTCGTGGTTGTCTCCACGGTTTATTTTACGTGGTTCACTCCACGCTTTTGTTATCATGGTTGACTCCACGGCTAAATTTTAACGCGGCTCTGCACCTCGGTTTTTGTCGTGGTTGTCTCCACGGGTTTTTGTAAGCGGGTTAACCTTCTCGCGTTCTTTGCCTCTTGCTAGAGTCATCTGTCTCCCCTTCATGCCGCGCGTTCGGTACTACTAAGCAGACTAGTGGCCCGTATACGGAGACACTGTCTCCCCTCCATACCTTGCGTACGGCACTACTAAGCAGCCAGATTCCTCGTGCACAGAGACCACCCAGAGCTGAATCTCTAGGCGTCGTGTACCACCTCCTCTATCCCCTTCTCTCACGGATATTGAGTGATAGATGACAGTTTCCCGTGTTCATCGGAGTTGATCCTATTCGGCTCTCATGCCTACTTATCCCTCCTCCGTGAACAGGGACTGCGGCGGACATTTGCACAACGAGCCCCAGCCAGCCCTTCCGGGCCGGCTAGGTTGTCATGCGATCGCACAATATTTTGCACAACGAGCCCCAGCCAGCCCTTTCGGGCCGGCTGGGTTATCGTGCTTTGCGTCCGGCATTGCCTTAAATCCGCTCTCCGCTAGAGGAGCATCGACTCAGCAGATCGGTGTGGTAGCCGATCCACTCAGTTCTCGCTCCTCTGCTTTGAGAAGATTCTCTCTCTCTACCCGGAGTTCCCCGTGCACATATGCCTCCTAGAGGTGCTTCAGCTTAGTTGATCAGCGTGGTAACCGTTCAGACTATGCTTCTGCTCCTCAGTATTGAGAGATTCAGTCATTCCCTGGGCGCAATAGGGGGATCTTGATTTTACACAAAGAGCAATGCCGGCCTGACGGGGCTTCTGCCCCGCCGGCCGGCATATGTGAAAGTGCAAAAAATAGTCGCGGGCTGACCACTAGCCAAGGACGCTTGATCCTCGAAAGTGCCCTCACGTTCCATCTTCAGCCGGGGGCTTCGTCAATGGTCGGCGAGGATAGCCAAGGTGCCTTAAAAGGCGACACGACTCGGAGCGGACGCGACCATAGTGATTTTGTTCGTCAAGAACCTAAGCAATTGACTTAACATCCAGCGGCACGGGAAGCCACACTAATGGACTTGGTAAGACAGAGGCTGAGTGCTCTGCCAGCACCGAAAAACAGCACTGGCGAGCGTTATGTTCGCTTATCAGACCCATTTGAAAACACTATACGCCGGGGAACACAAGGAACGCAGCGGTCAACAGATATTATGAGACCAATCTATGCCGGCTCTACTCCGTCTCCCTGCCGATGTTCCTTCCAAGCGTGTTCCCTTGGCAGTGGTTTCGCTAGATGGTAGATAGGGACAGTGGGAATCTCGTTAATCCATTCATGCGCGTCACTAATTAGATGACGAGGCATTTGGCTATTCCCTACGTCATCATCAAAACCGGAATTCTTCCGACGTTCTTCCCCAGCGTACAGCGCGGGTGCTGTTTAAACTTAACAAAAAGATTTAACAAACATAACAGATTAATATAAACTATAAAAACTTAACAATTTGAATGGATTAACTCGAGTCCCACTGTCCGCCAAGGGGTCTGCTTGACGGACTTAGAAAAATTAGTCACGGAGTGTTCCGAGGAACAAGCGGATCTTGGCAGTCCTAGTGTTGGACTCTCAGGGAAGGCCGACGAGAAGGCGTCCGCCCCGAATGCCAAGGTTTCCTTGACATCGGCTCCGCGCCGCACCCGCAAAATTAGCAGGACACGACTCGCACCAAGTGGATAGTCGCAAGGAGATCAGCTCGTAGTACGGTGGCGGGACTCACCTCCGCTTCTCCCTCGATGCATGATCCGGATCAACTCTGATCTCCTTATCCACTCATGGGCTAGATTTGCTCTTATCACGATGCAGACTTAAAGAGCACACACACACATAAATTAATAACTTAACATGCAGGGACTTTTTATACTAAATTGACGTAGGGACGCACGCGATATTTACATGACATTAACACTACACATAAACATCAACTTCCAGGGCTACCCATAATCTATAAATGCGTTGAGTATTTCAACCGAACTACGAATTACAATCATCGCCATAGTTAAGAGATCCGATTTCTTGAATCCCAGCTTTACTAGCGATGCTATCGTTTCCCTTGGAAGTGCGCCTCTGGAACCAAACACTAACGGAACAACTTGAGCAGAGCTTGCTCCGACGGTTCTTCTCACGACGCTCCTTATAACCTCGTACTTCTCGATTTTTTCTTGAGCAGCTCTCTTCAGCCAGTCGCGATTTTCGTACCGGACAGTGACGTCAAGGATAAGCGCCTTCCCATCATTCGCTTTTGCGACGAGGTCAGGTCTATATCTTTCGCCTCCGGTCTCGAACATCTGCTCAACGAGGATTTCATGGTCTTTCGATAGCTTCTCAGCTATCATATTCTTGAGCTCGTCGTGGCGATGGATTCTTCTGTCCTTCGTGTCTATACACTCCCCGAGAATATGTCCTTGGGTTTCATATTCCTTTCGGCACTTACGGCAGCTCGTGTCGAAGTTATAATTGTTCTTACCCAAGTATCTTTTCATGCACATTCTAGTTGGATAAGTATTTGTCCTCATCTTGATCGCATCAGCAATTCTAGAATGCTGCAGGAGTGCCGGATTGGTTAGCCATGCATTGCTAAGAGGAGATTGGAAGTCCAGGGCACCTTGTCCCTGAACTGGATATTTGGCCCAATCCTTGAGATAGCTCCTCTTTATGTCTGTCTTCACCTGGTCAAGGACCTCGATTGTCAGGGGCCATTCCTTTCCCAGGGCTTTCGCATACCGAACCAATTTGCTTTGGACACTGTCGGTCTTCATCGCAAGCCTGGTTACCTCGTCTCTCGAGTTGAGGGCCTTCAGGCCATTGCGTAGTGCTGCTATCAGCACCATTTTCTCAATATTTATGAGTCCGAGTCCACCGTATTTTCTCGGTACATACATAAACGCATTTCCCGTTTTCTCGCTTATATGCAGAATCTTCTTGTATTCACGCCTGATCGTTGAGTCTATCTCCTGCAGAGCACCGATCGACGGCGGACACATTATGAGTCCGTATACAAACTTGGGCAGGAGATATGTATTCAGCAGATCGATTTTCTGCATCGGTTTGAGGGGCAGTCTCTTAGTTCGAAGAATTATTTCCTCGAATGCCTGGTGCTCAAAGCCTTGAACAAGTCCCCTCCAGGGCGTGATATTGGTTCCCAAATATTTGATGATTTGATCGGCAGAAGCCGAAGGTATTCTGACACCTCCTACGTTGAGCTCGGGATCTTTCACGCAGTAGGTCTTACCTGGTAACGGTAAGATTTGGAAGGCTATACACTTATTGAGTGCCAGCTCCATTCCGAGTTTCTCAAAATATTTTACGACCATTGTGAATTGTCGTAGTGCTTCTGCCGGATCCTTGGCGACCGTTGCTATATCATCGGCAAATGCGGCTGCTGCCAGCTTTTTTCCGCCGATCTGGATACCCTCCGAACTTTCTTGTACCTCATCTATTAGAGGCTCAATAGACAGGCAGAATAGCAATGGCGAGATAGGGTCGCCTTGCTTGACACCTCGGCCCAATTTAATCTTCACTGGATCCCCGTCCGTTTTGATCTCAGTAAAGCACTCGTTATACATCCCTCTAATATAGCTCGCCGCTATCGGGTGTATACCCTTTCTGATTAGGGCTGGTATGATTGCAGCGTGAGGCACAGTGTCAAAAGCCTTCGCTACATCGTCGATTCCAAAAGTTGCGCCAACTCTCTTGGACTCCTTTATTGCTGCACCCAACACGTTCACATTCGCATAACAACCATTTTCCTCAATGAAGCCTTTCTGGCGATCGGTTTGCTGTATTACCGATCGTATCCTACGATCGATCATGGACGAGAATATGCGACTAATGATTGAGCTAATCGTGATGGGTCTCCAATTCTTCACATCGCTAAGATCTTTCCCGGCTTTTGGTATAAGGGTAGTTCTATTGTGGGACCAGGCCTTTGGGTATTGTTGCCTCATCAACAACAAGTTAAAGTACCTGGCCAGAACAAGCGATGTTCCTTTTTTCTTGAGATCACCTTTCGTGATTCCGTCAGGGCCGGCAGCGCTGGAATTACTGATTCCTTTTATTCTGGTGTCGATTTCCGACTCAGATATTGGTATGAATATTTTATCCATTGGTATTACGTCGGCTCGTTCCATAGGATAACAGGAATCGACGTTCTCCGGACCGGTAACGTCCCAAAGATTCCCATACAGTTCCTTGACTGTTGCTGAGTCGGGTAGCTTCTCTCTTTCGAGCAACGAGAAGTCATTGTTTACGACAATGTCCGCCAATTTCTTTGGGTCATTGTCGTACAGGTCCTGACAACGGGCAAAGGCGTAACGACGCCGATCATTTCTGTTAGGATGCCGGCTCCTTTTTGCCCTTTTCCGACCGTTGGTCTTCCCGCGGTTCGGTTTCTTTTTCTTATGACTAGATTTTCGACTAGATTTACTGGCTACCTCGCTGTCTGATGGTAAAATAAGCTTAGTAATGTCATTGTAAAGATCGTCCATTTGGTCACAGGTTATGGAGTGACAATTAGCGAGTTCTTTGCATTTTGACGCACATGCGGCCCAGTATTCGGGTATATCCGCTTCCAATGCTACTGACAAGCGAAGATTTTCCACCCACAACTCGGGTGCAGCGGGCTCTTCTACATCGGGCAACACATCTAACGCGTCAACGAAGTCGTCTGCGACAGACGATTCGATACTCGTATCGATGCTACCGATGTCGTCGATAGAAGGCCCGCTTGTTGGAGGGAGGATATCCACCTCCTCCCCTAAGTTTGGCAACAGATTATCGATTTGATCTTCGATAATTACGGAGCTATTAAGCTCATCCCTATTTGGTGGTATGGGGCGAAGTGGGACTAGTGGGACCGGGTCCACAATTGCCTCCATACCAGTATTTCCTATTTCCTCGTCAGAAGAATTTTCCCACTCGGTTTCACTTTCATCCCTTTCATAGAAAGCGCCTGATTCCTTAAGACGGGCAACTGCTGCCGACAGATATCTCCGTCGCTCACCTATTTGTTTTGCGGTCATCTTATAATTCATTTTCCTTTCAATCGCTTTATTGATGAACCGCTCGCCCCTGCACTCTTTCTCAAGTCTGTACAGCTGACGGATTTGGCGATCCGACCATACAGACGTTGGCGCACCCTTAGGTTTATGTGGCGCCTCTGCTTTTGCAGTTCGCTCTGCGTTTCTGACTTCCGGGTGCTGGTGATTCTTATGTTGCGATAACCCACTTTGCGTCCTGGTGGAGTATTCACACTCCGTGCATTTAAAGGGCAATTCCTGCTGCTCCTGAAGCCCTTTACACTTCGGAGCGTGGCAGGACCACCCGTGGCGTCTATGGTACGATGCGCCACAATTCGCACATACCCAGTACGCCATCACATCAGGATGTTGCATCTCAAGATGCTTTTCTAGTTCTGTCTCTTTGATGAATTTAATCACCACACCAATTTCAAAGCATTCGGGGCAGGCTCTTGGATCTTGCCCGAAGGGGCATTCTATTTTTATTTTTCTTTTTTCTTGTGGCAGGATTTGGATCCTACCATTGTTATCTGTGGCTCTATTATTTTCCGGGTTATACTCCCCGACGATTGGAGCTCGAGCTCTGGGGTCTGCACGTTTCCGCACAGCCCCCACTCCAACCGCCTCCGAGGCTTCGTTATTCGTATCACTCATTGTTGTTGTTGGTGAAAATTATGTCAGATTGCTCTGACGTCCCTCCGACAGGACAGGCCAAATGGCCAGGATGGTAATTTGCGCTACGCAGATTCTTTTGCCAGGAAGGAGGTCGCTGAAATACCGTAGTCTTCAGGTTGCACTCCTAGGCAGAGTCTGCTAATCCACAAGATTGGTCAGATCTTGTGGAGCCGGGTTCTTTTCCACGGACTTAGTCGTGAGCATGGCTCTTCGACTTGCTGAGACCTGCACAACAGTACAGTACTTTTGCCGCTTATGCGGCTTTATGGGGGCGAAGCCCCCCGATGGTCAACTTTCGTTCTTATTGATTTTCTCGGGCAAGCCCGAGTGAAAAGCGTTGTACGATCAGCCTACTGCCCTAAACGGACAGCGTTTCTCGGCCCCACCACGGGAAGGTTCGTACAGCCGCACATGTGAGCCCATATGGCGCGAATAAATTCGCACAGGGAACATCGGACACCCTTTGCAGGACGAACCGACAACTCACTTCGGGTCGATCAGCGACACAAGGAGGCTGACCGAGGGGTAACTATGGGTGCCCCAGATGTACCGGCCGCGCCTAAGCACGACAAAATGCACATCATAGGACATCGCTTCTGTATCCGGCCTACCTTACGATAGACATAGCGCTACAGAAGGGGAGAGGAAAGCCAAATGCGCCCAAATCTGCGCCCAATCACGGAACAGTGCACGCCTGCAACCACATCTATATCCGGCCTGTTTTTAGCAGACGTAGTGACACAGAGTAGAAGGAGAGCCAAATGCACCATCCGAAAAAAGGCACAAAAAAAAAGCGCTCCTAGGCGAACCTAGGGGCTTCCGAGTCATAGTTACTCCCGCCGTTTACCCGCGCTTGCTTGAATTTCTTCACGTTGACATTCAGAGCACTGGGCAGAAATCACATTGCGTCATCACCCGCG
>JAWWMK010036841.1:0-55492 GCA_035047105.1 Galeopsomyia nigrocyanea
TATTTTATGAATATGTGAAACACGAGCACCTTACTAAATAAAATGAAATTCGTATTCCAATGACTTATGTTACTAACAACGACGTTTTTTACGTAAACTGCCTAAATAAATATGAATTTGAGAGGCCAATTCTTATGTGGAGCACCATGTGATTTTTTCTTTTAATATTAGAAAAAAGGCTACATTTTCATTGCCAGAAAATTCAAGCAATTTGAGACGCTCTTGCCAATGAATCCAAGAAATTATATTTATTTTAATAACAAGTTGTAGAATTCATAAATTTTTATTTTTCTTTGTCTTAACAAAAAAAGTTTCAAGTCAGGTGTAATATTATTATCAAATGCGGAAGCATGCGTTATCTGCTACGTGCTAATCATCATTTTAAATTAACTTGCATCTTTAGTGTACAAAAGAACTTTTTTTAATTTCAGGAGCATACGTTCAAACATTCCAAATTTCATTTTCGAAAGATAAATGGACGTGCTAGTCCTTCATACATATTATATAATATTGAAAAACTCCCACATTAAGTTATCGAATTGGCTAATGATAATATTCTATTTTTGTTTTTGTTTTCTGTTTCATTTATATTATTGATATACTTCTTTGAAATATTGTTTCGCGAATTTTATCAAAATACAATTTAATTCTAAAGATTTAAAATAGAAAAGATTATATAATAAGTTGTGAATAGACTACTACAGATAATATAAACTAAAAAGGTAAGAAATACTAACGTACAGCTTGGATGCGCATTAATAATATTTTATTACTTTTTTATTAAGTATCGATTCATAAATTAATGTAATCATATACACTATGAACATATGTCGGGCTTCTTGCAGAAGAAAGCTAAAGGCTTGTCGCATGCATTGTCATCCATGCCGTCGCAATTGAGAAAAAGTGTTGCACACGACCACCGTCGGGTTGAGTACCGAAGCAATTTTTATCCTTTGACCAATTAACATAGCCAGTCGATGCTAGCGATTTGCCAGATACTGTTACCCAATCGCCTTCTTTAAATAGATCGTGGACGCCTAAGAAAACCACGTTTTTAGTCCTTGCCCCAGTAATATGGTTCAATTGTTGCTTAGATACTTTACGTAGCAACTGAAAATATCCATGTGCTCTATTATAAATTCATCTTAAGTTCTTCATTTAAAAACACTATTATTTAGTAATAATATATAAAATAACAAGGTGATATTTAAATACAAAACGATAGAGCACAAAATTTACCTCCTCTTCAGCCTTTGAACTGAGAACTGCCAATTGTGCGTCTTCTTCCAAGCAAACTTTTCTAGCTTCGTTCCACGTTTTCGCTTGTGTATGAAATTTGTGCCAACCTATACCAGGTGTTAGAGTATAATCGTCCCTAAACTTCGAACTGGATTCTTTATTAACTCGACACGTTAGATCGTCCGGCGAAAGTACAATTTCAAGAGGTTGATTTTCTACGCATGCTAAGACACTCGCTTTACGACTGCATTTAGATGAACTCGTAGCTGACGTACTCATTACCGCCATTGTTTGGCTTATTTGCAATGTTACAAAAACAATAGCAAAAATGCCGAGTTTCATTAGCATTTTTGAAAGCTTTGGAAATAATATGCAGTTTTCAATTGAGAAAGAATTTGACACTTAGTTGGTGGTAAACAATTCGTTTACTTACATGTGGAAGAATATTCAAGAGATATGTTCAAATGATAATAGCTATTGAACTGAGTGAGAAACCGATCCAAAGTACTGCTTTAAGTACTTGTCTGTACAAAGACTTACTAAAAGAAACGTCATCAACAACGATAATATTTAATTAATACAATTTAGATAAGCTCGGTAATGTACACTGTATAATACAAATTATCTGCTAATGGGAACTACTATACGGTTTCGTCAAACCGCACTCGGGTACTCAGGGAAGGTAGCTAATATTTAATCTACCTACTTGAAAAATTACCTGAAGTAGCTTAAAAACTGTCTTAAATAATTTTTTATTTCATAAGCAGATGTTAGTTCAGCCTATAAAAATTACAATCACATAATTTATTGTCTTACGACAACCATTTGAAAATTCCAAAAGACTGATTTTGATGAAACGTTAGGATAATATGACTTATCGAAAATAAAACATCAGGGTTTCTCAACTCAATGGACCTTTGTAAAACTTCTTATTTATGCTGCGTTTTACAATCTTTCCTTTCTGATAAATAAAGCATCACTTTTCTCATCGTCCCAACCACAGACCTGGATTCACTGGAAAAATGTATATCAATCCTTTAGTATATGGCTATGGGATATTCCCAAGAGTGGTCAGCTATATTCTAAGTGAAGGTGGGAGAAGCTTAATATAAGCAAAACGACATTGTCCTTCGAAGCATTGAGACGACCGATCGAAGCGCTACCTCAAGCAAACCGGTATTGGAGGCTAGTGTACCTCGGAACTTGTAGCGAGAATATCCTCTCTCGTGCAAATGCGTGGATTTTTTTGAATTTCAAATTTTGGTGATACGCCGAATTGAAAGTAGATGATAAGAGGTGTCTAGCGTGTCGAAAGAATCTCATCATGTGTGTATTGAATTATAATTCGATTTAAAGGTTTCTACTAAGTTTTCAATTTTTTGATGATTCTATTTACTCTTTTTTGCTAACGAGTTTGTGAAATTTCAATGTGAGTGTAGTCCACAAGCTTACGTAAAGTCAGTAATAAGTACACATTATGAAAATTACAGTAATTTTTTTGAATTTAATTGCGTCACGAACATAAAAAAAATTATGAAAATATAAAATTTTATGTTAAAAAAGCGTTTTTTAGTGACAAAAATCAATAACTCTCTAAAGAATCAATTATTCAAAGTGCCTATGGATTGTGAATATCACAGTTTTCAAGTAAACAAACTGCTCTAATCTGCCGATTATTTATATTGACGAAACACGCTTTTCCTCATCCGCCGTCCGATAACTGACTCATCGACGTTTACAAACTTACGCAGCGTTATTATAACTTCGACGTAATAAATCTGCTCAATTATATGCTTTCAGTACAAATCCTCCATCTCATCATGTATCATCTCCTAATCATCATCGTGTCGAGCGCGATGCTCGCGCCGGAAATAACAGCGGTGGCGACTGTGTCATCGGCCAATGCACTCACCGTTCACCTGTGCAACGCGAACCAAACAATTGTGACTCAAATACTCGCGGAGAGCAGAGAGTCGGGTACCAGTTGTACGTGCCAAGCGGCACCGTCTCACCCTCCCATGGTTCCCGAGCACTACGTGCACACTCCCGGAATTGGATCGCACAAGATACATACCGATGCCAAAAGCTGGAACGACGCCAGGAAAATTTGCAACGACGAGAATGCGCATCTGGCTATTATCAATTCCGAGGCTGAGGAGGCTGTCAGTATAGCTTAATTTTTTTTCTTCTTATACCTCGAGATGATCATTATTGCACATGCTCTTGTTCAATAACGTAATCTATATGAATTAATTTTAATTTCAGATTCTCGTTGACATGTTGAAAAAAGCCGAAAAACAAATAAAATACGGTTTGAATGCCGAGGAAGCACTACTTGGCATTCACGACTTGTACAAAGAAGGCGAATGGGTGACTCTGTTCGGGGAATCGTTATACTCGACTGGATTTTCAAAATGGAACCCAACCTACTGGGGTGGACAGCCGGATAACTTTGAGAATCGTCAAAATTGCGGCGCAATCGTTAATATAGGTGGCATGGATGATGTCGATTGCCGCGATAAGTTTGCCTTCTTCTGCGAGATGCCTTTTCAATGCTAAATGCATCGAATTATTATTTTTGATAATCTATTTTATACTCATTATACTATGTAAGTAATGCTTATTGAACAAAGTCTGATTTTGCAAAAAAAAAAAATCATTTTTTTTTCTGCCTCTGTCCCAAAGACTCACAGATTCATTTTTCAAACGACGGTATCTCATCGGTGATAAATTTGGAAAAGAAAAAATGAGATAATTAGCATCTCGGCAAATACGCGTGTACCATTCATCTCTCGAGAGAACTCTAACGGCAAACACTTATTACACAAACCGTTATTGTTTACGGCTCCGAGACTACTCAGAAGCAATTATCGCACGAAGTTATTTTCTCTCTCTCTCTTCTCTTTCATACTCGAGTCACGCAACCGTGAAGCTTCGTCTCTCAGCGTCAGTGCTGCTCGAAACATCATAGCTCATATACATATACTTGCTCTGCTTCTCGGCGCTGCTGCGACTGATTAGATTAATGCCTCAAGCGAGACACAAGAGGGAACGGAGAAGTTCGTGGAAACTCGATAAATCCCACGGTTGGTTATCAATGTCGAGGAGTCAAGCTGACCACCGCCAACGATAATAAATCTCGCTCGTCGTACTGTCAGCCGCTTTAGTCGTCGTCGAGATGTCTTCGTACGTCTTCATCGCTCTGCTCCTCTTGGCCAACACGGCCGTACTCGCTCGAATTTCGCCCGAAAATCGCATTACCATCGACATGGGCGACAATGCCACCACGGATTTGCAATCTTACCTCAGTGATTTACACGTGGCCGTATCGTCGGTACAGTACACCGCGAATATGAGCACGAAAATTCTGATCGAGCTGATGGACAAACTGAAACGCGACCAGGTGAAATGTCAGTGCGAAGGTGAGGAGCAGCCGAGGAGTGTCAGTGGGAGCAAGTTGTCGTCGATTGGGAGGCTGGATTACAGGCGCACCTCGCCCGTTGCTGCGCACAAGCTGCACACTCGGCCGCTCAAGTGGAACGACGCCAGAAAGTCGTGTAAACGCGAGAACGCAGAATTGGCTACTGTCGAGAGTATCGACGAGGCGCAGGTGTGTATTTATAATAGACAACAATGATGTTCGTAGAATATTCGTTTGGGTTAAAAATAATTCTTACACGCATTATTCTCTATATAGTTACTGGCGAAAGTGTTGGAGGAAGCGAGGAGTTGGAGTCAGGAAGTTAATACGACGGAGTCGGCATTCATGGGCGTACACAGTCACTTTGAGGCGAACGACTGGGTGACCGTGAGGGGTGAACCAGTGCCACCCTCCTGGTCGGTTGTATCAAACGGTTCTCTCCACAGATGTGCCGTATTGACCGTTCATTCCAATTTGAACGAGGCTGACTGCAATCAACCTCGGCCCTATTTATGCGAATTACGATTGTTACCGTGAATTATTTTTTTTACGATAAAAGCTCGTGAAATATCGAAGAAAACATGTGTTATTTTTAGAATGATCGCCGATAAAAAAAATTATCACGCCATGTTATTTCTAATAATGTATTATAAAATATTGTAACAATAGTTGAGCAAAAAATAAATAAAAGATTCGTAGAGTGTAATATCTAAGAAAAAAAAATAGTCGATACAATCCGAAAGTACATTTGCAATGCTTATAACATTCGCAAGTCGATATCGAAATCCCAAAAGGAAAAACGGGGGTGGGGAGAAAAAGGAAGTTTCTCTCGCAATCCACTCGTAATAATATTCGACCCCTCTAAATCGTCAAACGTCATGCTCGCACAAGCCCGTCAGCCGGGCGAAATTCCATTTGGACGCGATCACCCTCTTCTTACACATATATATATACATACACGCGCGAGAAATATTCAAGCGGGCACGACGGCACACGGCGCGAACGATTTCGCGCAAAGTGTGCGACAGTCTCGCGACCCCCCCTCGCTGTGCAAAATACTCGCGCAGACATGTGCGCGTAATGCGAAGAGGGACTATGCAAATTTCAGCAAAAGCCTCGACGTTGAGAGAATCGTGGGAGAGGGGTGGTGGGTACGTAGGAAGGCCAATTTAAATGCATCAGTATTCATCCGACGACGCGCGATGGCCTGCTGCCACTATACTGGACCTGTCAATACCATCTGTAATATTTGTCCGTTCGCGTGTGCGCGCAAGAGGCAAGCTTTGGGTTCGGCCAAATTGGAATATTTATGCCTCGTGCTGAGATTCCATACGCAATGGGGACGTGAGTACGAGAAGTGCAAAAGTGTGTCATGCGAGATTAGACTTTCGATTTTATAGAAAGGGTTCGAGGTTGACAGTTTTGATGGTTGAATGGTTTTTTTTTCATGTAGTGAAATCATCACTTCACGTATGAAATATATACGGGAGCAGCAGAAAAAGCGACGTAGGGTTTTCAATAAATCTAAAATCCTCTTGTAACATGAAATGTTGTAAGCTGGATTTTAAATTTAAAGTTGAATCTGGGAGTGTATCACAGATGTGCAGTGAATTTTTAATGAGAGGAAAAATAAGCCACGAAATTCAACATTTTTTTAGTACTCCGTGTAGAGCTATCGCTTTACTTTCATATTCTCGTTTTGTTTATTAAAGAAGAATCAAAAATACAACGTAAGGAAACGTTACTCATAATTGCCCATCTTTCTCTAAATATTTTAAAACTAATTTCATACTAAAAGAAAATGTATATTACAAAGCAAAAGAAAAACACAAATTAACCTGTAAGTAATAACTCAAACGACGAATTTGCGAAATATTATCCGAAAATAAAGTGAACACAAACCTAATTTTACGGCAGCATTAAAAGTTTTTGACGTCAGTAGGTTACAGGATTTGCGACAGCGCAAACAAAGAACAAGCCTGTTTTACGTGCGGCCGATAAGCCGAGCACAATATATACGTATATTATACTCTTCCCGGCTTACTACGCCGTACACGGCGCGGCCGATGAGCATTCGGCAAGTGTGCTACGGCTAAAAACCGCAGTGTATTTTTTTTTTCGTTCTTCCCCTTCTAGTAAATACAATGATATTCTTATCATTCTGACCGCAGAGTTTGATTCACCGGATAAATTGATTTCAATCCGCTGTATATATAAATATCGGAAATTCCCGACTATTGTCAATTTTGATTACAGAGTGATGGTGGCAGAAGCTTCATACAAGCATAACAATATTATCCTTAAAAGCTTTGAAACGATCAATCGGGGCGTTATACCGCAAGTGAATTGAATTCTCGTGTTGCGGCGTTAATTTTTTACTTTACAATTTTAAATTTTGTTTAGTCGTTGTTTGTGTAATTCGCACCATATCATGCATCTAATCTTAATACTATCGACGGTGATGATGATGTTGGCAATAACTACGGCGAAACCACCAGCCAGTGCACTCACCTTTCACCTTTGCAACGACAACCAAACAATCGTGACTCAGATACTCGTGGAGAGCAACGAGTCGGGTGCAAGTTGTACGTGTCAAGTGGCACCAACTCGCGATCCGATGATTCGCGAGGACTATGTGCAAACTCCTGGAATTGGAGCGTATAAGATACATACTTATGCCACAAATTGGAACGATGCTAGAAAGATTTGTGAGGCTGAAGAAGCCCATCTGGCTATTATAAATTCTATGGCTGAGGAGGCTGTGAGTATAACTTGATATTTTCACATTAAAATTAATTGTCACTCAAAACTGATTTCATTTCAGATTCTCGTTGACATGTTGAAAAAAGCCGAGAAGAAGATAAATCATGCTTTGAACACCGAAGAAGCTTATCTGGGTATTCACGACCTGTTTAAGGAAGGCGAATGGCTGACTTTGGACGGTGAATCACTTTATTCGACTGGATATTTAAATTGGAATCCAACGTATTGGGGTGGACAGCCGGACAACTTGTCGGGGAATCAAAATTGCGGCGCAGTCATTCGAATGGGCGGCATGGATGACGTCAACTGCAACGATAATTTTGCCTTTATCTGCGAGAAGCCTCTGACGTGCTAGTTTGCATTGACATTTCCTTGTTTGTTTTCTTCTATGTACGTTGATTTTATGGAACAAATTTTACAAAAATAATCTGTTAAATTAAATTACTAACCAATAATTTGAGCAATTACATAAAGTATATGAGGAATTAAATTTACTCGACGAAGTTTTCCACTATTAAATTCAACCTTTTAAAGTCGAAAAATAAACTAGCGGAACAAAGTGCGAAGTGTGGGTGCGGCTGAAAAAATGTTGACAGAACACGAGAGAAGGTGAGGAGGGGATAAAAAAAAAAGAAAGAAACGCAGACGTATATTAGCTCTGGGGCAGAGTCTACGTGATTTACTACGGCCAGATTGGCCTGGGAGAGTAAAATTGAAATTATGAATATTTAAGAAGCTCATTGTTCCCCGAGAAGAGAGAGAGAGAGCTGACGGCGAAAAAATATGCGGCACAGTTTGGAGATCTCGTGAACTCCTTTGTGAAATGAGTTGCGAGAGCGGTGAAAGAAAAAAAGACGGAATTTTCACCCGAAATTTTTTTTTTTTTTGCAAGAGCTTTGTTTGACTTTTCCAACAATTACTTTCACAAATGGCAATTGAAATTTGCATTTTCCATTCGCGGAATTACAAATCACCCTGGGCACAGCTGCTAATATGAAAGAAGAAATAAAATCACGGAATAATTTTACATCTCGTGGAAAGGGAAGCTTAAAATTATTCAATCGATCAGTCGCCCCGTTAAACTCGCACACGCGAGACGCGCGCGTGAAGCCCACAATACAAATCGCATTATAACCCAGCGAATAATTTCAATAATTTAACATTAAAATAGCAGACGAACACCAAAGGTGTAATTGCTCGTGGGTGAACTTTTGTTCGCGGCGGTCACGAGCGCGCATTATGAAAAGTCGAATAATCACTCGCGCGAGTTTTCCTTTTCTCTTTCCCTCGAATATTTCTCCTCTCTGTTTTGTCTGAATTTACATTTTAAATTCCGCCGAGATATCAAAAACGTCGCCCGAGCTTAGTTCGCTTGTAATTTGGAATTTGGGATCCAGCGTACTGCGCTCCGACGCTCTGAATTTTAAACTTGTACCCAGGCCAAGCGATTAGTGGGATTCGAGTTTTTTTTTCCTCTCTCTCTTTTGGGTTGGCTTCATAGAGAAAACATACTCTCCCTCTCTCTTCTTTTTTTTTGCGGTGAAATGCTGCGTTTGATCTATGCAAATTTCCTAGTCAAAGTTTTCCTTTTTGTACACGAAATCACAATTTTAAACTGGAATTCTCATTTTATATTTAAATAAAAAATTTTCTTTTAAAGTTACTTTTAATTTCACAAACAGAAAGCTAAAAGCAATGTGCAATCCAACCCTTCACGACTTCTCCTTCGATCTTTACGTCTTCCTATCAAAGTCTACTATCGCAGCAGTTAAACAATAAACTTGATATTGCGAAGCAAACCCTGACCAGCCAATTAAGCTACGAGTTGGAAGCCTCTCCGTTCTCCGCATACCATCATCATTGTTGGCGGTGCAGATGGAGGGTAGCATGTATTTCGCTGACGCAGGCAATATCAACATCGACGCGCAATTTCGCCGATGATGATGACGTCTGACATAACCGTAATAGATATGCCTTGATTACTGCGCATCGGCGACTGTGTAATGACGTCTATTAGCTAATGACTTTTGGTCTACTATTGTGAAGTTTAGGGATATGTATTCGAGCAAATTGCGTCTATATTTGACACTCGAAACCGAAACTTGCGATAGTTCGAGCGCGATTGGTTATTAGATATACACCGTCGTTGTCGATACATTCGGAGTTTCGGTTTGAGTTTCGTAGCTTGCAATGGCGATGTTGGTTTTGATGCAAGGTAAATGATGCTGTAATTACAGTTACGATTGGTTATCGATCCGCTCGGGTGTTTGAGTATCGAATGAAAAATCCATTTCGTATACTTGCAAGACACAAGCCGAATGAATATGCACGAAACAAATTTCATTATCAAAATTGAAAGAAAAAAAAGTCACGATGTACGGCTCAATTTTTCCCGCATAAAGCTATGAATAAATTTTCCAAACACTGAAGATAAATTTTATATAAAAAAAAATCAAAGCTTGCAAGCTCTCGCTCTGTCGCCCCTAGCCGACGAAGAGAGAGAGAGAGAGAAAAAAATCAACCGCAACAATTGCATCCCACCTTTCTCGGGCTACTACATATATATTCAAATCTGATATAGAAACGGTCGCATTGTATCAAAACGATTTTCCCGGCGGCAACTCGCTTAAAATGCAAATGCCACCGGCGGCGGTAGCAGCGAGAGCGAAAGCGTTGCGGTAGCGCGCGAAAAATCAAATCGACTTCGATCGCGCTTGCGCCGCCTATCCCTCCCCACAAGAGAATCTTTGAATTTTACCTGAATGGCGGGCTAAAAATCTGAGAATCCTCGGAAAATTTACATACATGATTTTCTCTTCGTAAAGCATCTTGAAATAATAGAGTTGTGAAAACTTTTCTCGTTATTGATTTACTCTTTGACTAAATTCTCGGAGAAAAAGGGGTCTGAAAAAAACGAAAACTTTAGGAATTCCGTTTACGTCCGCGTATGCGCGCAATTCAGCGTTGCGGTTGAGAAGGGTCTCCGCGACTACTGCTACTTTTGCGGACGCGAGGCGTCTTGGGAACGTCTCGCGCTTACGCTTTGTGGATCTTTATTCGACTTCTCGGAAAGTGGCCGAGCGAGCGAGCGTTTGATGAGGATTTAACGCAGAGGTCATTTCGTTTGTCTTGCTTTCGAAAGCGAAACTCACGCGGGAGAAACAATTTGCTGATCAAACGTTATGTTGCGACTATGGGAAATGGAGAGAAATTCTCTTTGATATTTTTTCTCGTTAGAAAATCGTAGGTTGACAACAACGGTTTCGGAAAAGCTTTACGATTTTAGGGTAAAAAAAAAGAAAACTTGCGTTCAATTCTTATTTCGATAAAATATACTGTCGTTCCGTTAGAATTTTCACAACCGCAATGTTCTTTCCCAAAATAATGAGACTCCAGTCAGCTGCAAACTCGCGAGTCTCACCTGCAATCTCCTGCACATGACGCTAAAATCTAATCATCCAGCGCGCTAATTAATATCCGAGAGAGAGCTGCGCGATCGAGCGCGAGATACCGCAATTTCCTCGTCGACGTTTTGCCGCGAGGATAAGCTGTCAACGATGCACAACCCGGAACGCTAATGGAAAAGAAGACTTCCGCGCGCAGATCCTAGCATGGGATTAGTATGTAAATGTTGAACTCGCTCGCTCTCTGTGTGCGCGATGAATCTAAATTAAACGTCGACGTAGACTAATTTTTCGACTCCCCCATGTATCTTTCCCTCGGTAGCTTGGAAATTTTTCTCTCGAACAAAGGGCGCAAACGCGTATAGAGAGAGAAGTTCACTATCAAAGTTGAGCGACGCTCGTTATAGTCGCCCAATGGGGAATAATTAAAGTAATCGCGTGCTGACTCTATCTTTGATCGTGATTCTTGGGAAATTGAACGAACGCCAGTTGCCGAAGTCTGCGAGACATCAGATTTTTCCCCCCCGGAGAAAAGTAAATGCGAGGTAAAAATATGAAGTAAAACCCTCGGAATTGAATTGGCTGTGTGGAATTGAAACGTAAATTCGAAAGACTAATACGTCTGTCAGTCGGCAAACTTGACGTCGCGACGAATGTTCCTATAACGTCTCTCTTCATCATATTTTTTTTGTACCTCGGATTTTTCTTCCTTACGCTGCTCGATTTTTAAAGGGAAAAATCAATCCCGGAGTATCTTGAAACACTGACTGGATTACGAAATTGAACGGGCGATGTCTTTCTCGTTAAGACGGCCAGACGAAAAAAAGAAGGGTGGAATTTAATAGCATTTGAAATTGAATGATCCAATTCCTCGAGCAATCGGCAAATCCGAGAATAAAACGATGACTATCTGCAAAAATTTAATTGACGTATCGGAACTACCTCGCTCCCTTTGTATGTGACCCAGTTGTTTAATTATATCAAGCGACCAAGCGAATGCAACTCCTCATTTCGAGCGATTGAACCGCCGAAAGTTTTTTTCCCAATCCCGTGATAATCAACTCCGCTGAGCTAGAACCAGGAAGAAGAGAATTCGAGCAAACAGCAGGGGAAGTAACTGATGCATCAAATGATCGATTCACACGTCTCTAATGAGCAAGTGCAATTAGAGCTAAGGCTACGCTGAATATCGAAAAGCAGGAGAGAAAAGAAAAAAAAAGAAACGATCGTCGAAAGTTTTGCGATGTATCTGGGTCAGTTGGCTTATTCAGAGAATCGACGCGCGTCTTTTCAATGGTACTTTAATGTATTCGCGTGCGCGAGAGCGAAGAAGCGAGTTAAATCGCCAGGATCTTAATTAGATTTTATCGAAAGTTTTGTGAGGGCCTCGATTCCCCCGGCAAGAGTTTTGCTCGACTAACTTTCTCGCCTTCTCCTACCCCGAGAAAAGCTTTATTGCATATTGCACTCGCGCGTTATTGAATTTAATAAAAGAATGGCTTTTGCCCAGTGACTCCGTAATTGCCGGATGATTTATGGTTACTTTAAAGCTCCGGTAATTTTCTACGACTAGTCCGCTGGAAGGGTAAAGTCTCCGAGAAATTTCTCCGAGATTTGAATTATTCGCGGGGGTTTGACAAAATTATGAAAATTAATTTGGATAAAGTGCGCGTGTAATATAAACGAGAAAAGCTAATGGAAAAAAAAAATTTAGAGTGAAATAAAATTTTGATATTTTCGAGTGAGCATAAAATTTCCATTTTTCTAGCTTACTTATATGATGAAACCCAGTTTCTTTGAACGAACTGAAAATTGGATCGCACAGCGGTCGTTTTCATACATTTATGCATTGCACAATCTCAAAAAGTAGCTCCAATCCATTCGATTGAACCACTCGAACAATCAATAATTAAAAAAACAACATTCCAAGACACAGTAGATCGAATTAACTTCCAGCTAAACAAAAACAAACGACATATCCTCGGCCTATAATCAAGCGATTAATCACCATTTACTCCGACACCCTATCCCTTTAAATTCTTCATTAATCTTCGTCAAGTGCCTCGTCGTCGTTGTCGACGACGTAGTTCGGCAATCTTTTCTCAAACTGCTAATCGCGTCGCGGGAATTACTCACCTTGTAATGAGGGGAGGAGGAATCGCCAGTTGCCACGCAGCTCGCCACCAGCAACGCCAACGCGACGACGATTAAGCTCCGGGCTACGACGACGCCGCCGCCAGACGACGACATCTGCAAACAAATTTCGAGGCTGATTAAAACTTTGATGCGCTTTTGCTGTGCGAGAAATGTGAATGCATTAAAATTTTCTTGCGGTTGTTGCGCTAATTGGGGATTGAGAAAGGAAGGTTAGGAAACGATACTTTTTCAAAATAATTGATTGTCAAATGATGACGTTATATTTATTTGTAGGTTTATTATTCTACTTTTTCCTAATTCAATTTAAGAAATGAACTATAGTATTTTTGTTATGTGCGAAAACAACTTGCATAACTGCGAGTAACATAGTCATGAACTAATCTACATGTAAAACACTACAAATTTCGTAATTTCATATTATAAATTCATAGCCAAGTTTTCAACTCAGTCCTTTAAAATTGAAGTGAATTAGTCCCTCAACTAGTCTTCCCACAAACTTACCCGAAAGCAACCCTTCTACCTCCGTCTCTTCCACTAGAATAACCCCATTACAAGTCAAAAAACAAAAAAAAATTCCTCGTACTACACACAATACGACAAGATCAAATATCAATTAGCAATTCTCAAGCTCGTCGGCCTAAATATTCCAAACGTAGAACGATGGCAGTCGCGCACGCACGCCGAGACATATTTCGAATTCCAGGCAGCGCTATTTTCCTACTACTGCTGCACTGCCGCACGGAATGTAAAATCAGTCGCACACACACACACACATACACACATGTAACGTACGTACGTTCGCCTACTCCTGCCGCTGCTAATTTTGAAATTCCACATTAACATTCCGTAAGTTGAGAATTACGTTGAGACCTCCCCTGTGAAGCAAGTTTTGCCGAAGTAATTCAATAACCCTCGTACGCGAGCTTTTACTTCTACTCTTCGCTTGCTCGCTCGCTCTGCGTGCTCTCTCTAGTATAGTACGATTTCGCTTTTGCCTCGCGGCCTCGGTTATATAGCCAAACGCATTTTCGAGCTCGTTTTGTCGTTCGAGTTAATTTTCACGGCTGTCTCAAGCGAAATCCACGAGAGATCTAACTTTCGTGCTTTTGTTTGCTTTTCCCTCAAATTGTTTGCTGATTCGAGTTTCAGGTTTATTTAGGGTAAACTTTGAAGAAACTATTATTCTTCGTTTTTCTTTTTTCAATTCCACTTTTCTCTTTTTTTGAATTTCCGATTAGAGACAATAGCTGAACGATTCCTCGTATATTTAGTCAGCAGATCGTTAACATGTCAAAGCATCGAAAACAATTAGCTCCGAGCGAGAAAATCATGGTCGATGTTCACGGATAAGCCCTCTCCGTTTCCGCCTATCACTATCACATGCTACTATTGGCCCTCTTCGAAACGTCAACGTCGCTACGTTCAAATCCTCTAATCCGCATAATCGAGCGCGTTCGATCTCCTGAACGCGGCCGTCGCATGGTGCCGCCGCCGCACTTCGGTGCCGAATTAATTCGCCGCATAAACGCTCCAAGCGATTCCGATAAGCCCTGATAATATCGAGTAAATGCTGCACTCTGCTAAATACCCAGATGGCAAATTTGCTCGTTATTTTGCGTAATTTTTACGCAACCCCCCAATATTGTTAAATTTTCACGGCAAATTTGCGCGTGTTTATAGTACAATTTATCGAGGAAAATAAACAGAAGGAAAAAAATTGTAATTGAACACACGAAACAGAATGCAAGATAATAAAACATCCTGTGCACTCATCCGTTTTATCTTGAACGCAAAAAGCTTATGTCAACATGAAAAAAAAAACAAAGCATTAAGCACATCCTAAATAACAGGGGAACTCGTCAGGAGATTAGGATAGAAGGAAAAAAAAAAACGAGTCCAGCGAGAGTCGAATCGTATTAGGAATCCAATTGGTGAAAGGTCTGACTTGCTCAATATATAAATATACTCAGCTACAAAGGGGCCAAGTAGTCTTGGGAGACTGAGACGCCCTTCTTACTTCTCGCCAATCGCACGTGGAAATTCCTCTGGGAACCGTCTTATTTATTTTTTTTCTAATGATAACGTCGGCAGATTTTATAATTGATCAATATTTCATTCGTGTAAAAAAAAAATAAAAAATCCTGTAATGTTTGCTGTTATATTTGCAGCATAGTTACAGTGTTATATATTCCACTGGTCAATTCAAACTTTTCTTATGAATCATCTTCGCTGCACACATTTTTTTCTTTCACCGTCAACTACCTGATTTACAATTCTTACCAACCGTTATAACGACCAATAAACGCGCTTCTGCCACTCGTGTAAATCACCAGCGCGTATAATTTCGTGGCGAGAGCAGCGGCAACTCATATAGCGGAATCTCGAAGACGCGTCTCTCCTTCTCTCGGAACTTTTGCAATACTGCTTGCAAGCCTCGAGCTTTTTGCATGTTCACTGTGTGTATGTGTGTATATATTCTCGCCGACGAAAAGTATTTCCAACGGGGTTGTGCCTTAAGGCTTTTATTATATTGAAATTGTTGTGTTGCTGCAAGCTGTACGTTTATTGGACGCGTGTGTACGTGTATTTTTCTTTTATTTATTTTTTTTTTCTTTCTTTCCACGAAAGAGGAATATCGAGCAGTTGCCAGTCAAAATGTAATTGAGAGCAGCACACGCGAGAGAGCGCGTGGAAGTATGTCACGTTTGAAAATTTGATTTTTCACGTCGTGTCGAGATGACGTGTTATCGAGTTGTAAGCAAATACAGAGAATTTTTTTTTCGAGAAACGTCAGTGAGATGAAAAGTTGGATGGAATCGGCTCTTCACTTTTGAATTATTGAAAATTGTATCAAATTGTAGGCACAAGTAAAAATTCAACGTTTCTCTCTTTTTTTGTTATCGTACTCATCCACTCGTGTACTGGAAATAAAACTTTTCTTAGAATATTAAAATAATCTTACGGAATAATTTGTAATTTTTTTTCCATCCGTTTTCGTATCTCCATCACAGGAAAACCAATCCATTTCCGAGCAAATAACAGCTGCCTGCAGTGCTAGCAGTAACCCACGTTTATAGCCTCCCCTTTTAATAGCTACATCGATACACTCGCCAGAAATACAAATGAGCAAAAATCGCGTTCTTATTTCCCTTTTTTTTTCATCCACTCTAATATTCCCCGAGAAAAGAAAAATAAGCCCGTAACTATACGTTCGCATTCCATCAAGTAGACCACTTAATCCGCGCGGCTTTTTCAGTGCACGAAATTGCCTCTAGAAGGCAAACAAGGAAAACACTCCGAGAGAGCCTTTGCGCGTCTTGGTAATACACTCGAAACACGATAGAGGCAGTATAGCTCTTACGCCATCGGTAAATCTTGAAGCACCGCGGAGAGAGAGAGAGAGAGAGGAGAGTTTGCTCGTCTTGTATTTACAATGGTTTATCCTCGACGCGCTGCCTGCTGCTGCTGTTATCTTTGCGATTCTGATTTGTTTCGCGCGCTCCCCACGATCGGAGTAAGGATTTCGGCCATCGCTAACAGAGACAGAGATATTCTCAGCGTATGTTTGCCAAAGTGACTTCGAAACCTCGGGGATAGAGAGAGAGAAAGGAGCGAATGTGCTTTTCCAAGTTTGCCCGATCCAAACGTTTCATTGTTTGTTTAATGCTGACACTGCTGCTGTGCGAATATGAGTTTGCTGATATTATTGAAAACTTCGAGTCGTTATTGTGCAAACTGTTTCAATGGCGGAGAATAGCATTTGTTTTGAGCGCGAGGCTTGAATGGGACCCCCAATTATGATGTTGTTTCGCAAACATATTGTTCTGATAAACGCGCGCGCGCGCAAAATACGAAACGCTTTTCGCATGAAAATTTGTATCAGGAATACGCGATTCAACGTTTGTCTCTTTTGTCGTCGTTCTCTCGTTTATATTTTCGTGGAAATATACAGAAACTCCATTACGTGCAGATTTCTTTTGATTACGTTTTATACGCTGACCGAATAAATATACTCTTACGGGAATTTTCATTTTCACGGAAATATTTTCAATTTCTACAATAACATCTCGAATAAACACAAGTGAAAAAAAGAAAATTCATATTCGCCATGCGGGTGATAACAAGCAACCTCGTCGCGAGAGTATGAAAAAAAAAATGTTACGTTGTTTTTCTCATCTAAAACCGTACACACACGCAGCGGCTGCATTTACGTACACGCGCGCGTTGTCGATGTCCTCGTCGTAGTCGTCGCGAGTATTAAGCCCGTATATATATATTTTTTTTTACTGTAGAACGTGTTCTTCCTCGCAAAGTTTGAAGTTTGCGGGTTTAATACCCCGAAGCGGATCATAAACTTTTCAAAATATATACACACGAGCGAGCGAGCGAGCGGCGCTCGTGCAATTCCAGCCATGAAAATCACATAAAAGCTCGTCGCACTTACATCGTCACGTATAAAAATTGGGTCGCGTAGTTATACGTAGTAGTCCGAATAAAAGCTAAACGCGTAGTACGGAAACTTTTTTTTTCCTCGGGAAGTTAGCCTTTTTTTCTCTCTCTCGCTCTCCGGACGTGCAGCAACTAGTACTAACTACACGGCCGATGGCTTTTCGAGCGTAGAGAGTTTATTTCGCTGTTTTGTTGCGCGCTAGTTTGAATTTAGCCTAGCGAATGAGTTTACCGTTAGCAAAGAATTAACTCGATTCCCTCTCCCTATTTTTTTCCTACCCTCCATTTGTTAATCTTTTAATTGAGTATGCGAAACAAAAAAAAAACATAGGATTGGGCAAAGTTGCCGTTTGTTATCGAGAGACTGTCTGCGCGACTGTTTGCAATGAAAGCACAGACGTTATATAGTAGAGAAGGGAGGTGCAGAGGAACTACTATTTACACACACACGATGAGGACGTGCAGCTATAGTGCGGCTGCGTTGAAGTATCGCTTGGCGTTTCTCGCTCGGGCTTCATTTGCATCCGCGAACACGGCTTCTTGCCGCAGAGACGGATGTGTGTCCGTATATACATATATAGCCGAGGAATTGCCAGTAACAAGGCGACATGTATGTGGCAGGCTGAGGCTCAAGGACTACGAGGATAATTCAATTAGAAACTGCAAAGGACCTTTTTGGAGCTTGCGAGATTAATTGTAAGATTAGCGAAAGTTGTTGTGAAGCTCCTCGTGGAGATATTAATTGAAAACTTCGTGATGGTCCGCGGTGTGTGCGATTACGTTTGATGCGAAAAGTTTTCTTATAATCATTGAAACACACTGATGAACTATTGAATAAAATTACTGTGTCCATAATAGAAATTATTCCACGAAGAAAAAGAATCAAACGAATTGTCTATCGAACTGTTTGAGTTCTCTTTTCTTTCGAGTTCTGAGAATGTGAAAATAGCTCGAGAAGAACGTAAAGAAGTAAAAAAAAAAAAAAGAAAGTAATTGGCCAAATCAAACAGAGGTCCGAAAGACACACAAGTTAACAAGTGCGCGCGAGAGAGAGCTAACAGGGAGAGAGAGAGAGAGCTCGGCGGAAATGCAATTAGCGACGCGGTGAATTATTCCAGGGAGGCAGCACCACCACCCCATGCAATTCCAAGATTCTCTCTCTCTCTCTCTCTTGCTCTAGGGGCACTTGCTGCTCGTAAATCGCGTAACTTTCAGCAGCACAGGGCGGACAGCTGGCCACGTAAGTCATTTCTCGCTCGCTAGATTCTCTCTCCGCACATGCACTCTGCGTATACGTGGAGCACACACACATACGCACATACACTGCGACCCGCATTTTTCTAAAAGAGATAAGAGGGCGTGTATAGGATGAAAAAAGTTGCGTGATCGATAAAATGCTTTTTTACGCACGCTCGATTGACAGAATTTTATTGCGAAGCGATTGGTAAGAGTTTATTTTTTATTCTATTTTATCAAAACTGTTTTAGTAAACTCGATAACGGTGCAAATTCTCCCGAAAAAGGAAAACAAACGGTATAAGCGAAAAGAAGTTTCCCCAGCAAATGACATCTTCAATGTGTCCTCCCCCCAACAAATTCACACACACATACACGCGCGCCACAAAAAAAAAGTAACAAAAAAGGAAGAAAAAAGAAGAAGAAGAAGAAGCAACACAAGATCAGCAAGAGAAAAAGTCGGGAAGGGGGATAAGCACACGGTCGACTTTCCCGTCACGTTTACGCGACGGCGGCGGCGGCAGCGGCGACCACGTAAGTAGTAAGGTCTAAGACTAGTCAGCCGAGCTACGCTGCGGTACGTTTCTCGCAGCACACATACACAGTTTATACGAAGAGAGAGAGAGAGAGAGAGAGAGAGAGAGAATCTGCCCGCCCTACTCGAAGTTCATCCAAGCGGATTAGGCTAAACTGTTCGGATTAGAGACAGTTGGCCAAGTTCCTTTACTTCTCTCGCGAGTCAGGAACTTGGAGCACAGGTGTCGCCGAATAAAATGTCGCTATGCTCGATCAAAGTCAACTCGCGTATATATAATCTATTAAAAACCATTTACGTGAAAAACTCTGAAAAAAAACAAGCTTATGATGTATCGTGGTGTTTAGATTCATGCATCATAGTACACTTTTCAAGCCGATTACGACGCGTGGCAATAATTTTTTCTCTCTCTCTCTCTCTCTCTGAGCGATCGGCTTTATGGGGCGTGCACGATAGATTTTTTTTTTCTCTTCGCTGTGTGTTTTTTCAACGCTCGCTCTACACTCCGACTGTTATCTCGAAGTTTATTACTACGCGCGTACATCGAGTTGTTTATTGATTCGCGTCTGCATGCTTCGCTTTCTTTACTTTCTTTTTTTTGGCACGACAGGCGAATATCTCTTATATATAGGTTGCTTTATTCGTTTGTTGAACGATCGATCGCTACACGATTCTCGCGTGCGCGTATAGTTGCAGGGTAAACGTAAGTAACAAATACGAAGATGTTTACTATTAAACTGAGATTTATCGTTATATATCCAATCACGACTTTACTATCTGTCATATATATTGGCGAGTGTAAACAAAAATTTTTCTCGGCATTCTATCATAAGCAAACATCGCGAAGATAACATCGAAAGAATCATTCGATTTAGTAAGGCCGCCCTACTCGAAAACAATCCGAGTCTAGTGAGATCACGTCGTCTCTCTCTCGGGCGCAGTGTACGAAGAAAGAAAGAAAGAAAGAGAGAGAAGGAGAGCATTTTTACGAGAGTCCGTGCGTGCGAGAAAACGAATGGAAACGGGCAGCGTACGATTTACAGGCTCGTAAAGCGTATTGGCTCGTGAGTGAGCCTTGCCGTTCTCTCTCTCTCTCTTTCTCACTCGAGCAAATGCTATACGTATGAGAGGTATATGTCTTTATATGAGAGAGTGTGGACGAATAATTTGGAAAAAAGCATGTGCGTGTACGTAAACTTTTATTCGAAAAAAAAAACGAATTAAAAAAAATAGAAATAAGAGTTGATTTTTTTGTTGGGTAAGATATATACGTGGACAGAAGATATTGCGAGAGAAGAACTAGGCGAAATGAGTGTCTTTTACAATGGCAGTAGATATTTTTTGGGCCATTTAGTTAACAGCAGGATATATACCAGCTGCGAGCGAAGTACAACGTGCAGCCAAGTAAAAGAGAGAGAACCGGTAGTATCCCCATTTCTTTTATCCTTTCCAAGGAGCGAACGAAACTGCCTTCTTGCTGGCCGTATTCGTTGCTGCTGCCGCTGCTTCAAGCCTTCCGAACTTTAAAGGCGTACTTCCAGCCGCTTTTATTTCACTTCGAATCAAGTCCTGGATCATCTCTCTCTCGGCATTCTCTTTCTCTTCCGTGGTTTCTTACCACCGATATCTATACCGACGTCTCTTCGAAGTTAATTGGGTCGACTGTCGTTTTACGATTATCGTCTTTTCTCAGTTGAAGGAGGAAGTGCATTTGTTTATTGTGATTTGATTAATGAGTTTGGCGATGTATTAAACTTTAGATTCTTTTGAATCAACATATTTCACTTGAAATATAATTTTCAAACATAATTTAAAAAAAAATCTTAATAAAAAAAATCACCTTTTACAATTCTCATCAGGCAAAAGGAAGGTACGACGAAATCGACACAATCGTAAAATTCACGCACGCAGTGGAAGCCAAAGTTTTGTGGTACTATACGATCACAAATAAAGGAATAAAACGAAGCCATGAAAAAAAAATCTAATCAACCAGTACCGCGAGTTCTAAAAAAAAAGGAAGAAGAAAGTAAGATCGTAAAGCTGGCAAACGACAAAAAAGTACATGGCATCTCGAAGTGTCATACTATCGCTGCAAAGTAAGTCACAAACACACACACACACACACACACACACACACACACACACACGCACAGCTGAGTGTATATACACGAAAGGATAGGAAAGTGCACTGGGTCACCAAAGGCTATGCATAGTCAAACAGCATGAAATTGTCTACAGCAGTCCAGCAGCTAGTATCTTCAAAAGACGATACACGTTCGCCGCTAGCTCACGCGATACGTCATGCGTACCCTCTATAACACGGCGAAGGGGGCGGAGGTACATTTTGACAGCTTTTGCCTCCCTCTCTCTCTCTCACTCGCTCGCCGATCCACTTGGGGATTCGCGCCACGTACACTTTTATGAGACGCGCCGATGGAAATCCGCGCGGCGTGAAATGAAAAAGTGCCGCGGGACTATGAGCGCGCTGAGAAAGAGAGATCTTGATTTTAAATCGGCTTTTACCGTAAAAAAATAAAGCTACCCGACCCCACGCCCCATTTTTTAACGATAATTTTACCGGTACATAAGGGTGGAGATGTGTTTTCTTTTTTTTTAGGATTGAGTTGTTTTTTTATCACTTTGTTTGAGAGACATTTGGAACGAATCGGTTGAGAATAACGAAACATCGTTCCCGAAATTGTCCCAGAAAAATATAAAATAACACTGCTAAATTTGAAAACCACAAGTTTGTTTCAAATATAGAAATAGCTCACAATCCGACAGCAGATTGAATTAACAATGCTTTTATTCCGCGAAAACCGATATAGTTTTATTAACGAGACGAGACATACTTCGAAAACTGGGTTGAAAAAATCTAATTAATACTTGATACATAATGAAATTTGACGTTGAATGTCATTCCAAAGCGGAGTGCGCTAAAACTGTCTTTAAATTTAACGGGCAGAAATGTTATTAATTAATCAGTGACGAGAAGACACTGTACGGTTTCGAATGAATCGCTCGGTATGGTTATTATAAGAAATTCTCTGAATAATGAAAAATTGTCAATCTTCATTAAGAGAAAACACTCTTCGTTGCCGAGAAACAGATATAGACAATTTAATATAATCACGAAAGAGTAACGAAGAACTTCAACGACTACAGTTAATTAAATTTCTTCCAGAAACGAAATTTCATTTCAATTAAAAGTAGCCCGATCACGAAATTCCCAGCGATTAATCCTCTTCAACGAACCGCGACGTATTAACCAATCAATCGAATCTATACCCCCCCCCCCCCCACCCCTGAACTTTTATTTTTTTAATATCGACCGCGGAAACTATCCCAAGCGGAATGCGCGCGGATTTTTAATTAGCGATCAGGTGGGAATTCAACGGGTTGGAAGGCATCGAAAACCATAATGCACGCGAGAGACAGAGAGATGGCTAATAGCGGCTGCAGCCGAGAGAGAGAGAGAGAGAGAGCCGGGTAATAACCGATAACACGTTAATGCGTCAAAGTGGAAATTTCCCGTTCGATTTTGCCATTGTGAGGCTCGCAACGGCTCTTGGGAACCCCCATATTGAGACCTACATATCCGTGCTGCGCGTAGTGGTCTTGAAATGGCTCGCTCGAGAACTAGATCATACTACTTGCTTCTTCGTCGTACAATGCCACGTGAAGGCCTTTGTGCTATATGTGATCATTTGAGAAAGCCTATCTATACGACATAACTTGGTTAATTCTATAGGGATTTACGTCACTTGGATATGGTTGATTAGGTATAGATTTTTTAAAAATAGTGTGTCGAGTTTGAATACTTTATTCTACCTGTGCCACTGAAATCCGAATAAGTGAGCTAATTTAAACAATTTAGCCGCGCATAATTGACCCGTTTGGCCACTAATCAAGCCGCCTTTTGGCCGCCGTTAATTTGCGATAATTACCAATGATGATGTGTCAGTGGCATTGGTGCACTCCCATCAGTTTGTACGCGCGTTTAGCCGCGAGTATTCGTTTGTTCGCGAGAGATTTTGATTTGTGTCATTACGGATGAGCGGACAGTACTAGTATGCCGCTATTAATCAGGCTATTTTTGCTATTTCCAATCAGCCGTACGTCAATCAGCTAATTAACAATATTGAAATTATTTAAAAAAATAAACGATATCAGAAATACACAGATCAACGTTGGCAATCAACGAATAATGTACATTATATGCACACAAAAAAAACGAATACGCATCCAATAAAAAACTTCTTTTTTCGCATGCTGGCATTGTCGATGCGGCTGAAAAATAACTTCATTAGTCTCGAATACATAGGATGCAATTTCGTGCAAAAAGAATTAAAAAAAACACACATATACCCACAACAACGTCAAGATCTGGCATATATCGCTCGCGCGTGATTTCACGCGTGGCGCGCAATCATCGGCACGTCCCTTTTTTCGCGAAGCGCCGTACGTGCCGCATCGCGGCATTGTTTTCGCTTCATTGACAGTCACAGTAGCGTCATAAATATATTGCGCTCTGCGTGACTCCACGCGATTTTTCGCGCATGTAGGTGAACTTTTTGACATTTTCCGCTTGATGCGTCGATTGTTCTTTCTTTCTCTCTTTTTTTTATCCTATTGCGATGAAGGCTCGCGATTTTTTAGAGTGGAAAATTCGGTTTGGCGTTGAACCTTTTTTTTCCTTGCGCGTGTATACGAGAATCGTGATCGATAGGAATTTTTCAATATGACAAAAATTTGACGGGACGGGATAACTTACGATGATGTAGCTGTTTTTGCTGAACGAATCGTTCGTCGTCCTTACCTGTAACAGAAAATTGAACAGCACGGTTATAATCGATTTTTTATTATTGTGAAATATAAAAAGAAAGAAAAAATTATTTTTAGCAAAAAAATATTGGAAAATATCTGTATGTATATATACGCATCGCAAATCCAATAACAAGTATTTTCGGTTCCACCAAAACATAAACTAGCATCCCTTCGCGATTTTCCCGATATTTCCGAACATTGGGGGAAAAAACACGCCAATAAAAAGTAGAAAAGTAACTCGATCGCAACAAGCTCCCTCTCCGGGATGCGCTACTGGCAAGGCAACTCGAGCGTAGCCTAAAAGTAATTAAACTCAGAGGCAGAAGCGAGGCCAAGCAATTTGACGAAGCGGAGAATTTCCGTGGGATTAAACTACGGAACGAATATGCAGGCCTGTACCTACCCGTACGTTGGATAGTTTTTCACGGGGCCTACAATCCCCTCAACGCCGATATTTCCGCTAATTATCCGTGGCAGCTCGAATATTGCTGATGCTATGTACGTCAACTCGGCAAAATCATAATCCCCGGCGATCCGCAATGCTGACCCAATTAGGATGTGACGCGTACTAGGCTACGTATACGTGCTTGTTTGAATTTTTTTTTTTCAGTAAAGTTGGCGTTATGGTACGCCGAATACGCGAAAAAAATTGTAAAATATTTTTATTTCTACGAAAAAAATCGTACATACGAGAGTAAATTCGATTCAACTACGAGGGCATATTAGTAGCCACATAGATAAACAAAGCTTGCGAAAAAAAAAAAATCTAATAAGTACATCCTGGAAACAAACGAGGAAATCAAGTTGCTCACGCATGTTTATGCTCGAGGGAAACAGCTGTTCGCGCTTATATTGCCACGCGGCGGAAATCTGCATAAAACGCCGAAGAGCTTTTTTTTCTCTCTCCGAACACTTTCGTTCGCGCAGGCGCGTCTCTCTCGCTCTCGTCCGATGTTTATTATTTTCGGATTTGCATAGTGTACACCGGGGGCGCTTGCGCGACGCGAGCTTTTAATTTCCAAATATAAACTAATTTATTCGCAGCCTCTTGCGTGACGTAACTGTAATCCCATTTTCTCCCTCCTCTCCCACTGCCCTTTTTTTTCGGCTTAACGCTTTTTCGGTTTAATGAGATTTACGTTAACGCTCGCTGTTATTAATTGGTTTTTGTTTAGTCCGCCTGCTGCTGCTGTTCCATCGGAAATTAAGCGTTATTTTTTTTTTAAATTAGGAAAGTTTTTTTTTGTACATCGTAAATCTTTGATTGTATTGGAATTCGTAAAGTCAACTAGGCACGCGATCAGAACTTTAAAATCTTCTCCAACAAATCCCCAACAATGTGAAATACGAGGATCATTTCCAGCAAAGACTTTGAATCATAGCGTCATAAGAAAATTTCCGTATCATTTAACCCTGACTGTACTGCGAAGCGAAAGAAAAGGAACCTCGTCCATCATCTTCTAAGAGAGGGAGAGAGAGAGCAAGACGCCAAGACGCACTCGTCACGCGTGAAAGGAGCTTCCCCCTTCTTAATCGAATGAAGCTCGATCGGCTGCTTTGATTGGCCTCTCTCTCTCTCTCTCACTCTCGCATCTGCAGAAGGTGAAGCTTGCCTGTCTGTTCTACTGGCTGGCAGTGATTGGCTCCTAGAAGCTCCGACCGACGTGGCAAGGGTTAGAGAGAGAGACGTGACGGTCCGACGGTTCTTGGCGTATAATTAGCTGGGAGAGGGAGATAGAGAAGCTGCTTGGCTGGTACGTTGGTTATGGGATTGGCTGAGATTTTTTAATGAGCTTGTCGAAGATGATGCTGGTGTCAGCTGATTTTACCCCTAAGACTGACAGTTTGCGATAGTCCTTCTTCTTTTTTCTTTTACGACCGAGTCAGAATTGATGGGATTCATAAATTTTATTAAATGAACTTTTATTTTTAGGGAAAAATTGGTATTGTGATAAAAATCAATGAGGAAAAAGGTAAATAAATACTCTATTGTCAAATTTCAATATTTATTAAGCTTCAAAATTCAAGTTACACATCATTCAAATAACATTTAAGATTCAATCGGAAATATCAATCACAAAAAACATCAATCGAATATTTATCTTAATTTTTTGTATTCTTAAAAAAAATTATCAGTTCAACAATAAAGGTTATAATACCAGCAGACATTTCAACAACCAGAACAAACAGCAAAATGATCAAAATATTCGACTCATTCATCAACTTCTCTTGTATATCGAGATCTTTTTTCCCGAACGTGTTATTCTTCTTGTAAGCAATTCCAGACTCCATGACCCTGGTCATTATGTCGTTGAACTTTTCCACGTACGGCGAAGACTTCTCAAAGGAATACACATCGAAATCGTGGATAAGCGGTGGAGTTACTATTTTCATTCGACAATTTTGACGTTGCGATAGCAGATAAGATGCCGTTTGAGGAGAGTAGAAGAAAATTGTTGGTTTGCTAAATTGGTTCTCGCTGTAACACTCGAATGAACGATTCGTTACCACCATTTGATCTAATAATTGCGTGATTTTTACAGAGCCCAACTCGTCTCGTAATCTCGAAATGAATTTATGAGTCGTCGGGTAAGCTGAGATAGGTAGTTTCGAGTTGATCACATCTTCGAGACTATTCAATGGTACTTCTTGTTTCAGTAATTTTACATCCATCAGACTTGCTATCAAATCGGTTGCATAAGAAATCGACAGAATCATGAAGGTGAAAGCAATGATCCTGTCGGGAGAATGCAAATACTGACTGTTTACAGGAGCCCCCACAAATAATTTCAACATCTCATAGAAGGTCCATTTCTTGATGCCAATTTTCAGTACTTTCACTAGAAAGTAGGCAAGATATATTGCAGCAATCACACAGATCCAACTAACAAAAAGTCCGTATGGAATGACGAGCTCCGAAAAAGTCATTAGCGGTGCGACAAATGAGAGACCAGTGTCTTCAATAACCTTGCTCTGCACAATCTTTTCATCGTAGAGAGACATTCCGCGAGGGATGGGCTTATGAATGAAGTTTATCTCATTGTTGGACAGTTGATCGAATATGATGACGTACTGAAACTTCCAAGAGATGTCTTGACCCTTAGCTATGTAAGTTAAGGATGCATTTATTTTTTCAATGAATAATTCGATAGGTTTGAGAAAGCAACCTGTAACTGTTTTCTCTCCAGTCTCATTGTTTGTTGAAACAAATGAGTAAGGAGGGTATACAAAGAGTGGTGCTTTCATTACGTGCCCGTAAACATTTTGCAATTTGTCTCCGAACAACTGATTCTTCGATTCAACATGGCCAGAATCAATCGTACGAGTAAAAGGATTGTAATCAATGAGCTCGTGTATTCCGTAGTCATTTATTGTTAAAATGACAAATTCGAGATAATTCAGAGACCAGGCATAAGTAAAAATTAGACTATAGTCGTAATCAAATATATCACCAAAAATAACCAGTAAGCATTTTGGCCTCGTTGGTATCGGCGCTAGTTTTTCAAAAACGTCGAAGGCCACTTTCAATCGATCGAGGCTAGCGTCACTCTGAAAAATGACATACAATGCCCGGGCTGCTCGTGAATTTTCATGGATTTTCAGCGCCAAAGATCGGTTGTCGCTTTCTATATTCGTCATATCTATGCTCACAGTAGGCAGATGAAACATCATTTCTTGCAATAATTTCTGATTGCTCCGGGTAGATTTATCAACTTCGTTGTCAAATATTGTCACTTGATAAGGGGCCAATTCGTGCTTTATTCGCTGTACGAAATATTTCTCCCACGAATTTGTGAAAACAAGCTGAGCTGAGTAACTAAATATAAAAATTATCCACAGCAAACTATACATGGTGCACGATAATGAAAGAATCGGTGAAAAAAATGAAGTAGTAGCTTCGAGTGTAACTGAAATAGAACTGAGCTACCCGCTACTGGTTGTTAAACAATTCTTTGCTACCCATTTATCGAACTTTCACGATTATACCGCGCACGGGAGTCAAGGTTTTTCGACGAGTGGTGCGTACGTGTCCTCGTAATAACTATTTCTAACCTTGTCGTACCTCGAGGCTATTTTATGATTTTCAAATTATTAGTTACTACACTATGTTCACTGGACTGCGTTTTTTTTTCAATTTTTTTTTCTTTATTTTTTTTTTCATTTTATTTTATTTTTTTAGGACAGTAATGACTTGGTAATATTAGATCGAGTGAACTATGTATGTGAGCAAAAGCTTTAATGACGAATAGTTCGTAGTAGCCCGAAAAAGTTTCGTACGCGACAGTCAATTTCGTTCGAAAAAGTACTACGCTCCTCGAAATTGCGTGAAAAATAAAACTGAAAACGCAGTATCGCACAAAAGCCTTGGCGAACGATTGACAAGTAAGAAAAACCGAATCCATTCACCGCACTACCAATTCCAAAAAAAAGAAGAAAAAAATCTGAAATTGAAGTGTATCTCCCCATCCACTTTACTCGAAAAATCCTTTCTCCGAGGATATTGTGTACCGTCTGTGGATTTTTCCGCGTTGCATTTTGCCGTCGTCGGCAAACGTTTGCCAGGCAAGAACATAAGACTCGAAGGAGAAAAGTGATTGGAGAGTAAGAAAATTTCCAACGAAACAAAAGCAGAGACGGTGAGAGAATGAGATCAAGCAGAAATTACAGTGACGCATTCGAATATTTTTCTCTATCTTTTATTCCAGCGCGTCAGTTCTTGCAAGTGGCATACGCCGATTACGTTCTCATTGCACTCTCTGGATTGCGCGGCGGCGTCGTCGTCGTCGATCCACACCGAGAAATACGTATACACCCAATACGTTTTTTTTTTCACGAGTCGTCTACGCTGCTGCGGCTGACTCAATCGAGCGGAACGAAAGAAAGAAAGGCGATAGGTATGCACGCGCGAAGAGTTGAAGTTTCCGGCTGTCGCGGTGTACTTGAAATATTTTTATTCGAATTTGAAATGCTCGATGTTTATTTATTCATTGTCGAAATTAGGTACAGGTTTACAATTTTCTATTAGTTATCCGAACCTCAATATTGCAGAAACCATGGTAGAAGGTAAAAAAACCACAGATTGAGCATATAATATTCGAATGTAGCTTCTACAATCATGAATATTACAATTCAAGACGACTTATAATGTTACAGGAATGCCTCACGAACTTCCACCTACCGACAGAAAAAAAAACTAAAAACCATCTCCTCACCACGCCGATCACTATCAAAATCAACTTTTTCAATCGAACGGAAAAATTCTGAAGAAAATATAAAAACTTCACTTACAATCCATCGACATCGAAAATGAGCAGCAACAGCAGCGGCAGCGATTCTGGCTAACGAAGAAAACTTATCCGATAATTACCATAACCAATCGCTTAACCAAAGCCATTCACTTGCAGATGACCGGGCACACGCGGATGGCGATTCCATTGGAGAGATTAGTTATCGAGGAGTTCAGGCGAATCGTACCAGCGCTGCGAGAGAACCAAGTTATGAAGCTGCGCGTTGCTCAACTATACACGTATATATATGTATATAGTCCGAAGAACTTTCGCTGCTTCTGCTTGCTGCTACTACTGCCGTTGGGGAATATTGCACTAGCGTAAATTCGAGCTTCGACTTCCACGCGACTTATCGAATGAGAGGAGTTGGATATAAACGACCTTGAAATTTCATGCGTCTGCGGTTCGTTCTCTCTCTCTCTTTCACTCGGAGTTCTGAGTACTTCGAGTCTTTGTGATTGCATGTGCCATTGGGTTATATTCCAACTTTTCTCTCTTCCCTATACTTTGACAAAGTCATTTGCCGAAAGTTAACTTTCTTTTATTAAAAAAAATTTCATCTTGTTCAAAATCTATATATTATTCTATTAAAACAGCCCTCTCTCCCTCCCTCACTCGCTGTGCAAAAGGTAAACCACGTGAAAATTTCTTAAAATCATCCGCACACCGCGAGCGACAAGCTCGCGTAAGCCCGCGAGAGAGAAAGCTCAGATAAATTGCACGCGAGTAATCCAATTATTCGAGCACTCAGTCTCGAGGGCAGTAAGCTAGAGAGTATCGCGGGCCGCTTGCGACTGTCTTTCGTTGTGGGGGGGAGGGCGAATTAGGGTCGCATTCTCTTGGCGCACAGCTACTCGGCCGTGAAGATAAATTAGTACACACAACGTATACACGTATATACTATATTACCTCCCGCGGCTACTTCTCTCAGCGTGTGTGTATGTATACCAACAGTATACGGATCGATGAAATAATAATTTTCGCGTGCCCCACGGTATGTGTAGAGGATGCGCGCGGCGGCGGGCTTCCGATGCTATCTGCATAATTAGACGCGCTTAATTTGAGTTAATTGGAAATGGCTCGCTGGCTTAACCTGATTTTGATTAATATCGATTACTACCACTTCCGTTTTTGCGCTTGTATGTATATATATTGGCGGGATGTATTTGCGCGCGATGCTTTTCCTGCTGCAGCAAATTTGCGTTTCTGCGGTTTGTATTGTCGTTTTAACGGCAACGCGCGCGACGTTTTCATATGCATTTTCATCATTGATATGTGTGTCTTTACAATTGCATTATAAAAGCTGCGCGGAAACGCAATGTTTGGGATATGTTATGTCAAATGAAAGTGTACACTCGTCGTGAGATAAATAAATTGATTGTGTTTGTTTCGACGATTGCTTTGATAAATTAAATTATATTTCTCTCTGTAAAATCAATGTAAATTTTAATTGAAAGCTGCTGTTGGCTTATAAAGAAGTGCCGATATTTCAAGCGAAATACAATCGTTTCACGGAAACTCGACAAAATTTAATTCCAATTCCTGATTGGAATTACGCAAAATTCAAACTCCGCGCACAGAGAAGCCAAAAATTGCAGAACGCGATCGGTTGCAAATTAGTACGCGGGAAACAATCGCAGCGTAATACGTAACGTCGTCAAAGCCGCGACCCTATGAAATTCCATTTAAAGCGACTCGCACACGAATTCTGCGCTCCATAACCAATTCTCCGAACTGCACACCATTTCACACAGACAACGACGACGAAGTCCCTTGGAGAAACCCTCGAGACTGTGTACACACACGTATGAAGCCTTCACGAGCAGTTCACGCGCGAGCTTAGTGACACTTTGGTTTCAAATTAAACGCCTCCGTTTTCCATTGGATATACAATCGTAGCGAACCTTTGAGAATCGAATTTTCGATGATTTACCATGAAATTCGAATGAAGTAACTCTACGGAATTATACGCGGATAAAAGAAGTTTTGATGATATCGACAGGCTCGTTTATCACGAGTAGATACGATTACAATGGACGCTCGCCCGGCGATGCTGAAGCCGAAATAGTTTCAATGGAATGTTAATCTAATGAAACCCCCTTCTCTGTTATACACCGAAGTGGAATTGCTCGCCGCAGTGACTAATCGAATGAAAATTTTTCCTCGCGCGATATTGATTGATTATATGCACAGTGAATAGTCGAAAAATATAACGGTCGTAATTAAAACGTTTTGAGTTCGGAGCAGCTCCGTCTGTGGACTAATCGACGCGGCGAAGAAGCTGGCAGGCAAATAATCGAGACGAAGAAGAGTAAGGAGGACGAGTAAGGAAAAAAAAAAAAGAGAGATTGGCGAGGGACGATGGAAAACGGATGAATCGCAGCCGAGGGAGGAGGATTATTCCGCGGAGTCTCCTTAGAGCGGCTGCGCCGTCACGTCAGCGCTTAATCCTACGAAAATTGGATTTTTTTTTCAACGCGTTTTATTTCATACGTATATATACTTGTTACAATCTTTAACTGACCAAAAGTGCAGTAGAAACTTACTTTAGCATATTCAAAATTTTTTTTTATTTTGATGAATTTGAATAAGTAATTTAATTAATCACCTTTTCGTTAAGCAATATCCTTTCAATTACTAACCATAGCAAACACAGACAGCATCCGCGCTCATTATAATAATCGTGAGCTTTCGATTCTCTCAATATACGGAAAAATCTGTGCGTCAGCAGAGCACGTTATCAAAGTATTCGCAGCAGACCGCAAAGAAACACAAAGCCCGCCGCCGACGGCGACTCAGCGAAAAGCATCGGAAGCCTCTACCTGGGTATAGCCACGCCTATTCCACACAATCGGCGAAAAACTCTCTTGTTCAGTCCAAAAAAAAAAAAAAACAACTAGAGTCGCTTTCTTTTACGAACTTGCAAGTGCATAAAAAAAGCGCGAGAGTAGTATTAGTAGTAGTACTGTATATCGTTGGAGTATCCCAATTTCACTGTTGAACTCTTTTTCGTGCGAGTTTTCTTTTCCGACAGAGAAAGAGGGATGAGAGTCGTTAACGCGCGCCTAATTGAGGGGACGGTAATTAGCTTGGTAGAATGCTTATTTATGCTCGTTTTTTTTCCCTGACGCTCACGAGCCAAAAATTTTCTTCTTTTTTTTCTGTAGAGGGCTTATGGAGTTACAAGTGATTTGCTATCGTTCAGTCGAGCACACGTATATCCGAGGAATGAATAAATAAACTGTACTGTTTTCAAGCGAGGAAAATCTAGTTTTTCCTTTTTTTTTGGTTGGTTGGTCGGATCGAAGCTAGCCGAGCTTTTCCGGGATTTTCGTGTTTCCGCAAGTAGAAATCCGTGGGTATGGTCCGACATCGTTGGGAAAAAAAATGTTTTGTTCAATAATTCCCACAGAGATGAATTTTTTTATTTCAAAGTAAAGTGAAAACTGTTCTAGCACGTACGCTAAAAAAAAATTCAACGAATAAAAATCCGCTCAACTCCAAATTTTTCTTTCACTACGAAAAAACAACAACAACAAACACACAAATCATTCAAAAATTTACGTCTCGAAAAATCTCGCTCCACTGCAAAATCTGGAATTATTTACCGAGCGTTAATTACCGAGCGTCTAGCAAACGCATACATACAGACACACGTATAGCTCGACAGGCTCCCCTCTCGTAATTAAATAAACGGAGCTTAGCGGTATACGCGAAGCGTTAATCGCGCAATTAAACGCAAACCCTCGACATCCACACATACACACACACACAACTATACATATATTATCTGGCAGTACGTTGGGCAATAGAAGTAGGTAGATCGCTATGACGCCTATTAGGGAGGTAGTCACTCGCTCACGAAAGCTTGCGGTCCGGACCACTTGCCGAGCTAGTTCGACGTCTTGTCGTCGTCGTCGTCTTCAATGCGGTGCTTTAAGAGGGTCGACGACATTGACTGGCGTCCAAGAGGACAGCAAGCAGCTGCTCGTTGAGCTATTCTCTTTGCGAATCTCAATGGATATAATATATCTTTTATCGTGCAATTTTCCGAATAACATTTCTTCGAAGATTATAATTTTATTTTCAAGAATAAAAGAAGCATTGAAACTTATGAAATTTAAAAAGAAGAAGGAGCATTCGTAAAAGGAATGAATCAAGTGCATGTAGAATTTCAATTACCCCTCTCGAATCAAGCAGCATATTATTCAGCGTAAAGTCTTGAAGCGTTGAAGAGCGACGAAAAAGAACAAAAACGAGTCATCGCACCGGCGTTAAGACACAGAGAGAAAGCGCGTACTCATAACGAGGGAGAGCGACGACGAGAGTATATAAGTAAGTGAGGAAAAAGCAGCGACACGCCGCTGCGTAAGAGCAAACTGAAAAAAGGAGCGCGCAAGAGGAGCGACGACTCGGTTGACGTTAATGAGAATATAATATCGCTCATAAATTGCCGTGCTACCCTATAAGAAAGACACGAGAGATAGAGCGCTCGAGTTTCGCTGTGCGGCTTTATATTTCGCCTATCTTGCGGTTCCTACTCTAAGTTGTTGAGAGAGCGGAAGCAAGAGTTTCTTGGAATTTCCAGTTGTAAAGACCATGGGAGCTTTTACTCGCAGACAAGATAGACATTGTAAGTCGCTGCGCTGCGTTTTATACTCTCTCTCTCTCTCTCTTTCTTTACTGAACGAACGATAAAACAAAATATAAATAGACTCGAGGATTCTCGTTGAGTTTCTTCTAGTTTTATGTCTGTTTCGATGTCAATGACAATATTTTTGTTCGAAATTTCAAGTTTACTCGAAAGTTCGCAAGTTTCAAGTGTCTTCTGCTCCTAACTTCGCTGTTGTTGTTTTGATAGCAACATGTCAAAATTCAAATACAAATTCTAGGCCAACCAATTTCAAAATTGTAAGTCAAAATTCGGTAGAAAAAAATAAGAAAATAACTTCAAAAAAATCGTAAAACTACAGAAAATTAAAAAAAAATCGTAAAAGTGCCGAAAGTAAACAAAAAAGAATCGAAAAATGTCTTCACTTATGATAGCTCACGATTCGCACTTGATGATGCTAGAAGTTGGCGTGGATAAGGTTAGAACTCATTCACAAACTAAAAAAAAAATTAATGAAAGCTACAAAATCATTTCATTCCGTAATTTAACATAAACGAGCTATTCTGTATTGTTCACCTTCTCCAATGTCGTAATCAATTGCAGGTTATATACACGCTAAATTTGAATTTTGAATAGCTCCTTTGAATTATTATAATGGCTGGAATGGCCATCAAGATAATTATGCCGATGGCGAATTCCGGCATAATTTATGTTGCAAAATAGTATTCACGCTATGAATATTAATCGAAACAGTTTGCACCCGTTAATGCAAATTTTATTATTATCGTTAGCTATTCGTGCCGAATTCCACTCGATTCGACGACGTAGTTCTCAGCAAATCCATCGTGAGCTTTCGTTTCCTCGACGACGATTGGGTGGACATAACGCCGAACCGACTAGACTACAAGTAAGCGTAATAAAAAATATTTTTGTTCTGGAGAATGTACCGCGAATAAATTTTCCGTATTACAGAAAGTATCGCGGTTCAGCCGGCGCGGAGCAACGTTTTTACGGCGGCAAGTCCATGGTATTCTCGGTGACTTCCGCATTGCTAACCGAAGAGGAATCCTCGGAAGAAATTTCCGAAGAATCCAGCGAAGAATCTTCGATGGACAAGTGTCTTGAGATCGCCGTACGTCGCGAGATCTCTCCTTACTTCGAGGTCGACAGACACGTCTGTGAATTCGGCCGGGTGGGGATCAACGTCTGCGAGTTGTTCAATGGAATCGTCGAGGAACTGAAAACCCGTCGCGAGCTCGATGGATATCTCAGTCTCGCACACGAGAGAGATCCAATCTCGAGGTGATTAATAACTTTTCCTCCCAAAACTTTTCCCCGAAAAAGATTTTCCAGTGATTTGCGCGCTCCGTCGAATGATTGATGAGAGGCTGCTACGTAGTATAATATAATTCGCTGCAGGTCGACGAAAGGCCACTATAATCTCGAGAATCCGGAGACTTGCGAGACGACGGATTGTCAGCTGGACATTTACGCGAGACTTAGCTACTTGGGTGGAAGTGTCATCACGGAGATCGACCGGCCATTACCGGATGATCAATCAGCGCCGTTCTACGCCCAAGAAGAAACCAATCTCGCGCCACCTTACGAATGTCTCGAGTTGAATGCAAAGAGTGTGTCGCCAAAATGCAAAGTACCGATACTCACTAAAGCGAGATGTCACGATCTCGAGTGTGCCTGCAGCGACGAGCAAAGGGATCAACTGATGCTCGCGGAGAATATGAAAAACGCGTATACTTGTGCAATGCCAACCGACGGAGATGACGATGACGACAAGAGCAGCACGAGTAAGAAGAAGAAGAAGAAGGGAGGTCTGAAGGATAAATCTACTGGCACCGGAGCGGATTGTGATGACAAATCCTGCGCCACGGACATTGCTTGCAAAATCGGCGAAGTTGCTCGCGATGGCAAATGTAATTCATTTCTTTTTTCTCGCTTTTATCAAAAATTCAGTTACGCTAAAAAGAAAAAAATTTCTTCTTGTAGGCGAGCTCGCGAAGAAACCAAAGCACAAATTAACCGCCGAAGATCTCGCGAAACTTTTAGCAGCCAACAAACGCGGTGCTTCGATTTCCGTGGGTATCGTCGACAAAGCCAAACCATGCGAACCATGTGTGCCATGCGTACCGTGTATAATGGAGACACCGTGTGTCGAAGTATGTCCGCGACCAATTTGCCCGCCGACTTACACTTGCCCACCGCCGGTGTACTGTTACGACTGAAAGTAAAAAAAAAAAGGTAGAATTTTATGCGATGAAATTTGTCGACTTTGAATTTTACGCTGCTGCGTCGTCAAGTTTCACGCAATAAGCGCCATTGGCATTCGGCCCTCGCGGCGGCACCTTTCTCTCGTTCAACGCCAGACGGAAAATCTGGCAGATTGCCCTGCTATACACCGAAGCCCGGAGGCAGCACGACTCGGTTGGGCTTGTCCGAAGTGATTGCGGGTAGAGAGGGACGGCAGTTTTAATTTTTGATGTACGAGGGGTTTCCACGTTGAGCTTGATATTGGGGGGAACGGTATTGCTGTTTGAAATTGGGTTTGTTTGATTTTCTTTTCGATGGAAATATCCGTGTGAAATTCGATATTCGAAATTAGTTAATGAAAGCACGATCGTAGCACTGCAAAAAAATAAAATAAAAACTCGAAAGATCAAAAATATGCAGTATCGCAAAGCCTTTTTATTTCTCTACACGAGGTAAAAGTAAAAGAGAGCGAGAGAGAGAAGAGTAATTCCCGTGCACTTTTCTTTTTCTCTCGGTGCATTGCACGTAGACTGCTGCTGCTGCTACGCGGGAGTCTCGAGTAAGACGGAGTGCGTGCTACGAGCCGAGAGAGCGAATGGCTTTTTTCCGTGTTTCGCGGATCAAACGCTACCTTCTCCCCAAGCGTTATTGCGCCGTCTCTCTATCCTCGATCTTTCTCTCCCTCTCTCCCTCTCTTTGTCTCGGGTTCTTTTTTACACCGTCTGTCTAGTTAGGGCGACGACGACTGAGAGGCTGTTTTCAATAGTATGCCTGAGAGCGACACGTAGTATTGCAACCAGCAACCCTTCGATTGCAATTCGTTGAAGTAGTCGATATGCTGCCTTTCAGGCTTCGGAGGTATTTTTTTTTCTTTAATTAGATAGCAAGCATGTGACGCGAATGTGCTACTAAGTAGATGCATGCTACTTATACGATCAAGTAGTTCGTGTCAACGTTTGGTCGTACGCGATCAAATCGACTCTACCTTTCCCTACAATTTCATTATACAATTCCGCGGTGGATCTAATTTTGCGGATCAAAGGTGAACATGAGTTGGCTGAAAGAATGCGATAAGTTTCGAGAGAGAAGAACAAAAAAAAGACTCCCCGGTAAAGTGAAATCCATTTACTGCGGAATCTCAAATAGCATCTGCGATACTCTGCGAAGCGAAGAAAAGTCCAATTTTGAAAATACTCCCTTTTAAAGCCAGCGGTAGCAGGAGCAGCGGTTGGAAAAGAAAAGAGAACGAAAAAAAAGGGAGAAACCGAATTCACTCTCTTTCTCACCCGCGCGCGCACTCGGCAATTAGAAAAGCCGAGAGAGATAACGTGGAGGAAGGTAGTGCATCGGTGGCCCATCCTTGAGAGAGAGAGAGAGTCGATATCGCCGAGTGCGAGCTAATGGGCCATAAAGGCGGCGCGCGGCCATTAAAGCTCGATGCTGAAATATCGACTGGGCCCGCACGATCGTGTACGAGACTGAGACAGAGAGAAAGAGAGAGAGAGAGAGGGAAACTATACTCGGACGCTGCGAGGTCTTGAGAGAGAAAGAGCCAGACTTTGCTTTAGTGGGATTTCAGTTTCATAATGTATTTTCAAGCTCAAACGCTTATTATTCTTTGTTTTTTTTTTGTCGTCAAGCCAGTGGTCATTAGCATATGCCATTTGCACCACTAAAATCTCATTTTCACTTATGCTTTCCACCCCTCCGGCGATAATTGACTATCCAGGCGCGTCAACAGATTTATTACGGTATTTAAAAATCTCGTAAAAAAAGCAACTTACTACCGCGCGAGCTGATGAGATTACAGCAAGACTCACCTGAAACATGAAAAGAATTATCGTACATTATTCACAGTTTCGAAGGTTATTACAAATAAATTTTCATTCTCATGCATAGAAAGCAATTCGGGATAGAAAGGTAAAGAAGCCACTGCCAAAAACACCTACATCAGAGAGCGCGCAAGCACAGAGAGACAGAGAAACTAAAAAAAAAGAGGCGAGAGAGGTAGGGTAGTGAGACTGAGGACGGTACAGCCGCAGAAAGCTCTCGGTCGTCGCTTACGGCAAAGAGCAGCCTCATCCTCTCGCTCTCTCTCTCTTTCCGCCTCCCTTTCCACTCTCTCGATCCTAACGGGTATATGGCGGTGCGCGCGCGGGGCGTTCGCGGTGGATGACTAGTGGCACTGCAATGCGGATCAGGCCTCGATGGGGTTTTAACTTACGGGGAATGCCAGTTGCCGCGATTGCGATCGCTAGTCTCTCTCACTCGCTATTTTCCAGTGTGCAAAATTTGTGCGCTAGCTACCACCACGTAAATTGTCGGATTTTCTATTGACATAATTGTTTCTCACGTGGACACGCGCGATTGAAAATTTTTCGCGAGCGTTGAGTAATTACGAAAGTATTTTAGAATGGATACGATGAAGAAAGTGGAAACAAAAGTGTCTAAAGTTTCGAGGGAAGGGGGCGACTTTGTAACGAGTCCGCCGGAGAAAATTCCAGCGTCTTCTGCGCCCGACAGCTTTCCTTGCAAGTTCTTCGCTTTCTGTCACTGTGGTGAGATATATATATATACAAGTCTTGGTTGGTGTGCGCGCATGCACTTTTTTTTTTCTGATTTGCTTTTCTCGTTTGCTACGTTGAGTTGAGAGTTTGTTGGTTATTTTTGTTCATATGACCGATAATTTATCAATGAAGTAAAGGACAACAAGACTGAAAGTGTTTTCATTTTACGAACGAACACGTATTTTCATACCTTACTTATGTCTAAATAGTTATTTAAGTGATTGAACATTAAAATTGACAATACGCCCTCTAGACTTCGCTTTGGTCAACCGTCATAGATCACAAAGATTGGACTCTACCTATATCAAAATTTCTATCCGCAAATAATTTCCAGAACAATATTTAAAGTTTCAATAAAAATTATGCAAAGCCATACAAAAGAAAAAGCAACGTCGATAAAACTTTACAAAGTAGATAAATCCATCTCCGGTCTCGGACAATCCTTGCGTCCAGCCATTAAAATAGTTGAACAAACTGAGCGCATCCTCTAAGCACGCGTAGAGAAGAAGAAGAAAAAAAATGTTAATCTAAAAGTTTATCTGGGCGCACACGCGCGAGCCCTTGCAAATAGAATTCGTGAAATAAACCTTTTCACTTTGATTGCATTCAAACTCGTCGTCCAGCCCTCCCTCTCCAACTTTCTCTCTCTCTCTCGCTCTCTTATTTTCAACAACTTTCAACTTGCTCCAGTAGAGAAGAAGTTAGCTTAATTTAAGTTGAAAATCCGAGTAGGCAAAACTTGGCTTGCATAACAATCCACATTGACAGACACACACACACACACAAAAAAGAAGAAGAGAAATACGAAGTAGTTTCATCACTTCAGGGGGGCAACAAGTATTACACGTACGGTATACGGTTCTCGTTCGATTAGGGCGGGTATATAACGACGACGGGGTCGAGTATATAATCGAATTAGCGGGTGCACAAAGGAAGACGTATCCCGTCGCCTTTTGTGTGTCGCTGGGTGCCGTTGCCGCGAGGCGAGAATTTAATTTACTTGCTAGCTGCCTCTCTCTCCCGACTGCTACTGATCGAGTGAGAGTCCTGATGACAATGTACCTTGTAGGATTTGCTTGTGTTTAACGATGGGTCTAAAGGGAGACCTACTAGAACGGGGAAAAGGGAATGGAGAGAGTGAGAGACGAGTCTGCAAATGAGGCATCGACTCATGTGTAAATTATCAGGCTTTGTGTCATTTAGAATGGAAAGGCTCATTTCGAGAAGAGCGTTGATTTGTCGTTAAATATTATATTTTTAATTTTTCGTAATTATAGCGAATGTCTTCATCCGCGATAAATTCTCGTTCGATCGATAGTAATTATGTAAGAGCAAGCGTCTAGACAGGACGCCATAATTCATGTATTTCCGTAATTGTAATAAACGATCTCGCAAACTACATCGAGAACTTCTTAACATGCACCACCAATCTCCCTCTCTCGGGCAAAACTAAGCCTTCGTAAACAACATCCCACTTACAAGACAAACAAATTGAATCCCTTACAGCGAGCTGAAATCACGCAGCCGTTGCACTTATGCAAAGGGTCGCTTTATCTGTTATCTTCTGTCTCCCTCTCTCGGTATAACGCCAGCAGCATCTTGCGCATACACGAAGTGAGCTGAGCGCGTTCATAATAACGAAGACGGCGTTAATTGAGCGAATAAATTTGGGAGAAGGGCGACGCGCGTGAGCTCGCATCGTTGCGCCAGCTGTGGCCTCCACCGAGTAAAGGGACACTTGCTCTCCCTCTCGCCTTGTTGCACACACGCGTCCTATCTCCCTCCCCCCTTTAGTACTATAGCAGTGACATAACGGCGAGGAGGGATTTCAAGGGAGGATTGTTAGTTGCTCCGCGTGAAGTTAACGTTGCGAAAGGAGGATGTTTGCAGTTTAACTGAACGCGCGTGACTTGAATTAGGTGAGTACGTTGATGATTTATGGTGAGTGAGTGAATATTATTCTTAAGGGGTCGATTAATTAATTTATGGTGAGCGATAAAATTTTTATTTTCTGGTGTAAATCTTTGTGTAACGTGTAACGATTTATCAAGATGTGAAATGAACGATTATTTTTGTTGAAATTCCTATTTATTTTCAAACCAACGAACTAAAACTTGTAACAGAATTTCGATAAAGTTTTTCTAACAACACCATTCGAAAGCATTCGAGAGCTAGCCATTGTACAGAATCCAAAGCAAAAACCATTATCGTATCGTGGAAAATAAAAGAACGATTCCAGTTTGAATTTCTCTCGTGCAGCTCTTCCGCGCAAAAAGAGAGAGAGAGAGAGAAAAAGAGGATAATTGATGCATTTTCCAAGCTGCGATAAACACGTACAGGGACACCGCGCCGCGACGGGCAACTGTGCGGGGACCAGATCCATAGGCAAGATTCCATCGATAATCTATCACTTTCCCTTCCGGCTCTCTCTCTCTCTCTCTCTCTCTCTCTCTCTCTCTCTCTCTCCCCGCCTTTTTCCCGTCCGACTTTGTTCTCTCTCTTTTTTTATCTTTCTCGACGGTTGGAACCATCCATCAACGACACGAAAATGGCTATCTTCATACAGTTGCAGGGCTTATCGACAATGTAGATGCTGCTGCGAGATAAGAAGACTCGAGTTTCTTTTTTTTTCAAGCGTTGCGAGATTGCTTTTTACGCGCGTGCGATAGACAATGATTTTGGAAAAATGGGTCGTTGCTAAGGTTATTTATTATCGCAGGCAACGTGCGAATCGATCGCGTTGTTCTATATATTGAATCGCAGGTAATTTCGAGAAAATTTTTATTGTAGTGTCTGCATTAAACAAGATAATCGCAGTTTGAAATGAATGTGGTAGGTTGGATAAATTTAAAGCAACAACTGATTAATGTCGCTGGGATATACACTCGTTATTGATTCAACGCACGCCCTTATAAATGCAGCATTATTCAAAAAGCTGTCATTTGCGTAATATAGGGTTTTAATTTTAATGATGCTTATTTCGGAAATACACACTTCGCGTGATTTATATTGCGATGGAATATAGAATGTTAAGTACGTACCATTATTTAAAGCTATGCAAATATTTGTTTTGGCTGTAATTCATTTGATCAAAATATTATTTCTGTATGGAATATTCATCGCCGAAAGGGAAAAATTGTATTTTCGTATCAAAGCTCTTTGACAAACATTGCAACGCGCCACCGATTCATAATCAAATACAAATCCGCAATTCAATTTCACTCGGAGAAAATTTTTCGAAATCAAACGTATTCCCCACACGGCAAAGAGAGAAATAGAGAATTTTCGCGATTGAATTTTTCAAAGCTTGATGTGATTTCATGCGAAGCCTTTGGCCCATTTTCTCGCAGCATTACCTGAAAAATGCGCAATAAAGTAAAGAGAGCGAGAGAGAGAGAGAAAGAGAGAAAGAGAGCCTGCTTGGTAAACGTAAGGCTGGCTTTTCCCAAGGAGGATGCATTTTACATAGGGAGAAGCTCGGTAATAGTATCCGTATTATACGTAAAACAATATGCATTATTCAACCGCATTGCCGGACTCGACTTTGCTTCTTTTTTTTGTACTCTTTATTGCCGATCGCAAAGTCGAGTATGATGAACGAGCTGTTACGTTAAATTTTATGAGAAGTCCCATTTGCGAATTTAATTTCTCACGCATGGTTATCCATCTTCAAGCAGCTGAAATAACTATCTTACGAAGCAACTAATTACGTTTCTCGGAAGAAACTTCTCCGGTGAGAACGGCCAAAACAAGAGTCTCGCGCGCCGCGCGTCTAGCATTGTATCGCATCGGCTAATGGACAAACTCGCGGAGCTGCTTTCTTGTAGCTTGTAGCGCCCAACAGGAAATCCCATGAATCTCGCGGGCGGCTCATCCATCCTCGGACCCCGAGACAAACGCGCGCAAGTTGTCAGCGCTCCTGTGGCGCGCTGCCTCGGAAGTCATATCTCCTCCTCCTCCCCCTTGAACGCACGGATAGGAGGGATACACCTAAGGGAATTCGAGAAAAAAAATCGACTGGACTAGTCGCTTCGTTTTTCTTTTTAAATTTGTTTAGAACTCGACGTGTTACACAAGTGTCCTGCTGCGAAACGACCAAGTTTGGAGATATTGTTATCTCGGAAAGTTCGGGAACGTAGCTGATGATGCTATTATAAAAAAAAAGTATACCGCGCGTTCGTAAATATACCGCGCATGAAAATTTCTGGAACAGGTAAAAATAGCGCGCTCTCTCTCGAGTTGATATAAAGTTTGACCTGTAGTACCGTTAAGATGATAAAACTTTGGCTAACGACCTCTTTCCGAAAACAAAACTTTGCCTTGCAAAATTCAAATCGCTATTGTTGTCTCTGACTTCAAGTTTATGCCAGAAACATACGTGTAATGATGTCTGACCATACACGACTTATTCTACTTACACAAGATGAAATCATTCACCCAAACATACGAAAATTCTCTCCGAATGACTCAAAAATTTGAGTTGTCAACAAATCTATATCGATGTCTGACCATACACGACTTATTCCACTTACACCCAAGGATCAACCCATACATACGAAAAGTCTCTGCGAACGCGATCTTCCCGAACAAAACCAAATAACACAAAATTGAAGCAGAAAATTCACAGCGCCGACGAGAAAAAAAATGTAGCCAAAAGAGACGAATGCCATAAAGAGAGAAAAGAGTAGTAAAGTAACACGATATTCGCAGCCAAATATCCACTCATCTCCATCTCCTCTGTTCGCGGCGGCGCGGCAGCGCAACAACAAGACGCCGGGCGCCAACGGGAGTTCAACGACTCCACCAGAGTCTCTCTCTCTCTCGTGCTCGACGCGCGCATAATGCGCTGACCCGGTGCTACTGCTGCTGCTTCTGCTCCTCCACTGCAACAGCCGTGAAAAGCAGAGTATATAGAGTCCACACACAGGCTATATATACGAGTTATGTACTCCATGACGCGCAAACCTGCTCGTCTGAATAATAAGGACTGAGGGTTGTGTGTTGGGTGCCGGCTGTATATCGATTCGCAGTTCTCTCTCTATATTTCTCTGCGTGAGATGTATTTTTAGATCGGGTGTGCTTATGAAGAGTTGCTACTTTTAGTACGACTTTATATTTGTGGTGTTTCTTTTTTTGGCTTGCTTAGTTGGAATATCTAGTCACCGTAGGTAAGACGGTTCTGTAACCGGTAATTGTTTTTTACTCGGAATGATATTTCTGATGGTTTGTAATTTGATCTTGAAAATTCATTTATCAACTCAATGCAAAATGAATTAGTATCCTCGATATTGATAATTTGATAAGCGTTCGAGGTAATATGTAACTTAATTTAAGCAATCTAAGCTCTGCCAATATCGTTGATATGATAAGCTTATAATGTAATATCCCGTATCAATTTAAAATAGTTTTAAATAATATAATTTCAGAAATCCAGTTTCTACTAATTTTGTCGATGTGATAAAGCTTATAATGTAATATCCCGTGCCATTTAAAAATACTTTTGAATAACATTATCGAGTCGAGGACACGATAATAATTGCAACAAAGAAGAAATGTACAATCTATTACTTAGATAGAAAAAAAAACCCCACTACAAGTATCTTTCGCACCTACAACAGAAATAATACGTCGGTACAAGCCTCGAGGAAAAAAAAAGAAGAAGAAGAAGAAGAAGAAGAAGAAGAAGAGTCTCGGAAAAATTTAATTTGGTCGTAGCAACAATGGCGATCACGTTCATTCTCCCAGGCGGCACATAGAGCCCCTGTCAGACGATAGAGCGAGAGAGAGAGAGAGAGAGAGAGAGAGAACCGTCGGACTGGCTTTATCGACATACGTGACCCTCGCGGCGCACACGTTTTACTGCAAGCATTTCGCCTCATATTCGCCTCGTCATTCCCTCTCGTCTCTTCTGGGAATTCCCCTCATGTGGTGATATTGTTGGATTTTATGTGTGTGCCATGGCAATGCAGATTTTCCCCAACAATGATGATGATAATGCCCTTTTTTCAAAAATTGATAGATTGAATGAATGAAGAAATTTCGACGAACTATATAGATGGAGAGTTTATCATCGGCATCTGTCTTGGAGATCGCGTTTTGACGGGGATTGATTGTTTTTTTCCCGTGGATGCTCGATTTTCTTGTAGCTACGGTGTGGTTTGTCTTCGTCAATTTTACTTTTGACGGAAGAAATGTAATACTAGACTGGTTAAGTTTCTTTACGAACGAAGTTTTTAAGAGTAATCGTACCAAAATAAAACTGTATGACATGTAAATCGCAGTGTAAAATTAATATTTATAGAAATCATTCATTCACGATGTTCTCCATTCGAAGATTGAAACAGCCTCAATCAATAAACTATCGGTCGTGTAGAAACATACGTGCAATGCGTTGAAATCTTGAATATGAAAATTAAATCACAATTTACAATGCAAAGAGAAAAATTATCATATACATACGTCGCAAGTCGTTGGCTGCACAAAAAAAAAACACCCGCGTAAAAATGATAATAATTTTTTTAAATGCATATTTTTCTCCACCGTATTAATATTCATGCAAGATAATAAAAGTAAGCGCAAGCTCCTCGACGCACACGATAAAAAGAAAAGCCGACAGCTGTAATAGAAAAAAACCCCAGTTATGCGCCGTAGAGGTTGCGAAACTAGGACAAAACCGTGGCGTCCTTGGCTTGGGAACAAAATTTATTCATCCCCCCTCATTCAGACTCAACTCTCTCTCTCTCTCTCTCTCCACTCGACACTCCACTCGAGATTTAAAGCAATCTTGCTCCCTCCCTCTCTATCATCTTCTTGGCGGTAAACGTACAAAGGCTCTCGTTTGCATGATACACTCGTGTATTTCTCATTTCACGAAATTGACCGTTCGGCAAAGATAAACTCCCAGGGCTTGCACGTTTCACTCCCCGAAGACACGCGTATGTGTTTGTGTATTTGATATGGCCTTGGGCGAACTCTGGGGGTTACTTTCTGCGCGAATGCTTCTACTGCTGACTTCTAGCTGCTCGCGTAATGGGATATGATGCTTCTACCGAAAGAGAGGATCGAACTGAGATTGCTGATTTTGCGAGTTTGTGCATGTTGGTTTATTTAAAGTTCGCTAAAATGAGCATGTGCCAATAATATACAAAGCAACGATAATTAATAATACCGATTTCTGTAGCGGAAAGATAGTTATAATCATGATTTTATTTCTCCTCTTGACATTCAGAATCGTCAATAGCACACTAGAAAATATAATTACCATAAGAATTTCACTTGTCATAAATTTGAATTTAAATTATACCATGTAAACAGACTTATCAAATTGAATTATGCGTCTCCACCATCATTCTCCACTGTTAAGCAAATGTCAGCATATTAAACAGACGAGTAGAAGTGAAGCGACGCAGAGATCGTAAGCCCTATATCAAGTATTACATCAACCGAAGAGCAGCGCGCAGCTAGCTCTCGCGTGGCGTTCAGCCCATATACCTACCACCGAAAAATGATCGCCGCAATCCCATGTAAACAGTCGCGTCAGCCGCGCGACGTTGGTTTAGGATTGATGCGTGTATATATACGCGCACGCGACCAGAAGGCAAACACACATGCTCCTAGTCGCGTTCAGTAAACCAGATTTAATGGACTGCGAGATTCGCAATTTGTGATTATTGTCGAGGAGATGCGTGTAGCGCGCGTAGAGAGAAGAGAGGGGAGGAAATTTTGCTGCATGAAGATGCATAATTGAATCGTAAAGCAGAGGAGGAACTTGCATATAGCTTGTTTGTTCTTTTAACGGACGGGGGTTAAGAGGAAGAGCACGCGAAAAACCGGAGAAGAGGGAAATAAACGATTGACTTGCAAATTTTTGTCGGCGCCGCGCAGAGATCAGTAGACAACATTTACCTTTCATTCGGCGAAATTGAGAGTCAATATTCGTTATGATGAAAAAGACGAGCGCACGCGAGTCAGGGATATCTGAAAGCTTTTTCGCCGTGGAACGCGATAATTGAGACGCTGGGAATTTTTGTATATTCAGTCGCGGTGACTAACATTGCGTTATATCTCCTTTTTAAAATTTGCATGTGTACGTTACGAATAATTGGTTTAATTTTATTGTGAATACTTATTTGTCTGTTCTCGAAATGAATTTTCACTATATGTTATTAAATCCGGATTATTTTTCAGTGAACCGTAAATTGAAAGAAAATGAGAAAAATCTCATTAACTTTAATAATTTTAAAAAAATTTCCCGCTCAAATTTCCATCACAAATTTAAAACATTCTGCAGAATTAAAAAGAAAAATTCCATTAAAATTTCATTTAGCCCCGCATAATGAATTTCTCTCCGTAAATCACCGTGCAATTTAATCTGAAGAAAAAAAAAATTCATTTTAAAAATTCTCAAAGAAGTGAAATATATCAAGATACGGTCAGCCCCGGCGCAACGGAAAAAAACACGATACTATAATCAAGATAAAAAACGTGCTCATCCATTCTCTTCAACGTATTTCAAAGAAAAGAAAATACAGTCTTATAGCCAGCGAATAAAGAACCCGCGGCGTTTTCATCGGAAATAGCAGTAAATCCAAAAGGGGGCGGCGCAACAAAATCAGACTGAGCTGAGGATTGAGAGGGATGAGAGGGTCGGATGATTAAACTGCGCACTTGGCCCCTCAAGTGGATTAACGCTCATCACTTGGAGTACTAACAATAAGAAATCCGTGCGCCGTATCTCTTATATATACGCGCTTGTGAATTACTGTTCGCGACGGACGAGCAACGTGGTTTTTCCTTTTTCTCTCCTCGGACCGCGCGGATTAATTGTCCGTATGACGGATTTTCTTGCTCGGCAATAACGACTTGGAATCAGATTAGAAGAGGTTGAGTCGAGATAAAAATGATGTTAATCAAGAACCGACCGGAATTATAACGGATAAACAGTTCAGCGAACTCGGAGATCAAAAATTGATCTCTAGAATGATACTTTCCAACATTAACGATGGTACCGAAGGAAGCGTTTAACGAGCTTTTTATTTATTTATCGATGAATAAAATAAAAATTACGACGGTTTCTGACACTTATAAGCGAAATCCCATAATCCACACGTCAGGCAATGTATCACCATGAAACACCAGCCGCGCACACACACACAAACAATCCATAACCGATCGTGCCGAACTAAGAGCGCCATAAAAAGTCGAAACCCCGTAAAATCTCAAACAAAAGCCAAGCGCGAGACAAAGCTCACTACGCGTCGAAGTAGAAGAACGCGAAGACTGACTTCCAACCCTTTGTGCCTGATAAACTGTCCATAAAGCAACAGCCGCGTTTCTTTTACGGCGTTCTCTCGCCGCCACGTCCTCTCGTGTAAAGGTCGTTAACGCTTGACTTCTCTTGCGCGCATTGTCTATCGCTTCCAGCCATCGCTATCTCGCGGCTGAATTTTTTAGCTTCGAGTTGTAAAATCATGAGATTGCTTCGAGCTGATCACGATATGAATTTTCGCGGTGAAGTTGTGTAATACCAAAAAAAAAATATCAAAGTTATCTCGAAATGTAAGTACAATTCGCTCGTAAATTGCCTCGGTAAAAATATAAGCCAACGACACAGTTTCGAAGAAAAAAAAAACAGAAAAATTCGCAGAAACTCATTAAACAAGAGCACTTAAAAATTAAGTTTATCCGTTGCACTTGTCGAGTGCACTTGGTCAGAGCGAAAAACTCTTGTGCGCGCGGCATCCGAAAAAAGAAATACCGTGCAGCAGCAGTAGCAGCAGCAGCAGTGGTAGCACAAGTGAAAGAGGATGCGGCACCTCTCTCTCTCTCTCTTTTCTCTCGAGCACAAAAGCAGAACCACCTTACATTGCGCAGAAGCTTTGCGTTACGAAAACTCGTAAAAAAAAGTGCCGTGAAAGGCCCCCCCCGTGTGCCAAGAGACAGAGAGAGAACGTTAATTCCGGCTGCGGGATATTATACACCACGCACCGCTGCCTCTTTCTCTACTATTGTCTTGCCACTATGCCGCACACGCTACTCGTAATTTTTATCGTGTGTGAGATTCTTTTTTTCTTCCTTTTTTTTTTTTTATGTGCAGGGGCTACGATGATATTTCTTTTTCAGACAAGGGAAATATTTTTTTTCTCGAATTCTAGGAGAAAAAAAAGTAGACTGCTATTTTCGTAAAATTTATAAACAGATTTCGTTGTTTGAAACTGTTCTAGTGCTCGAAAGAAACAAGCCGAAAAATTATGATGACGATCTTCAATTAGTTACCGAATAATTTCAGATAAAAATTTATCAAGGGGCAATTTTATCTAAATACCAGTCGACTCGTTGTTTGAAACGACACTGGCCCTCTAAAGAATCAAACCGAAAAAATATGGCGGCGATCGTTCAATTAGTTACCGAATAATTTCAAATAAAAATTTATCAAGGGGCAGTTTTATCTAAATACCAGTCGGCTCGTGGTTTGAAACTAGACTAGTGCTCTAAACAAACAAGCGGAAATGTTGTGATGACGATCGTTCAATTAGTTACCGAATAATTTCAGATAAAAATTTATATCAAGGGGCAGTTTTGTCTAACTACCAGTCAATTCGATCGAAGTTAATTGAAACTATCGAGTTTTACATTGACAAGTTTGACAGTCGAAACGGGTAGATTTGAAAAATATATTCGTTCTAGCGGGAGCCGTCACGTTACCAATTGATTAAATACACGAGGCATTTAATTGAATATCAAAGCTCATTTAATATTGGAAAATTTCGAAAATTCGGAAAGCGAACGGATAACGCGCGCTATTTTAATAATAATGGAAACACAAGCGATGCGATGTAGCTAACTGTCTGTCGTCCGCGATAATTTTAATGTACAATGCATTTTCCCACCGCGCGCGGACACGTTAATAAAGGTTCATTATGCATGCGAAACCTGATAAATGCGTTCATCTTTCACGGATTAATTTATTGATTTTGACACCTCGCTTCCCTCCCTACCTCCATCCATAACTAATGAGATAGTCCGCGGCTCAATGGACACTGTATAATTTCATTGCGAGTGTATATCGTGCATTAAAGCCCATGCAGTACCTATATGCAAGTGACCCTTGTGCTTCTTCAGAGCTTTTCGCCAAAAATTCATCGAAGATCAAAAAAAGAAAGATAGAGTGAAAAACGCTTTTAAAATAATGGCTTTAATCAGTGACTATTGAAGACGAGAACAATTTGGTAATTTAATGAGCAAAAACATTGCCGTCGTGATAGTTTCACTTTGACATTAGTCTCAATGTCATTACACACGAAGTGCGCAGGGAAAAGAGAAGAAGAGCTAGGAGCTCTTCAGTCGTCCGGAGGTCAGTGTAATTACAAAGAGCTTGCACAGGTAATGTTGCAAGTAAGTGTAAGAGCCGCTGGCAGCGCGTGGCTACGCTATTATCGTCAACGCGCTCAGTACCTAATAAAGGTGCGCGCTAATGAACAGTATAGCGCGAGCGAGCTCGACGTGCCAGCTCTTACTCTGTGGGACTCGAGATATGCTTTGAAGTTATTTAATAGGATGCTGAATCTTGGTTCGGACGATTCGACGAATGTTAATTTGAATTGTTCTGATGGTAAAAATTGATTCGATCATTTTTACATCAAAACTCTCAACTATATTCGAACCACAATACGCAATTAAGTTTTGGAGAACTGATCAATCCCGAGTTAGCCACGCTGGACTAACGAACCCCTTCACTCATTCATCCGTGCATTTACAACTCTCTCTCTCTCTCTCTCTCTCGACCAAACTCGATCTACCACGCATACACATATACACACACGCAGCATCAAAAGGTAATAATCACATCGAGGGCACATGATTAAAATCTTGCGTTGGTGTGCCTACGCTGCAAATTACGATGCATTCTCTCTTGGGACCATAGCCACCACCACCACCGCGCTATGTATAACGTCACGTGTAATTTGCCACGCTACGTGGAGGGGCTCAGTCAATTTTTTTTTCTACACTCGAAAGGGAGAGAGAGAGAGAGAGAGAGAGAGCAGATATCATCTCTCTGTTGGGGATTCGTCGATGCTGTGCGTTTTGTAATTGCACCAATGATTCTGCGTCGAGGCCCTTTGAATTTCAATGCCTTGTAGTGAGCGAGAGAGAGAGAGAGAGAGGGTGCGTATGGTAATTTTGTGGATTGAGACACGCGTTGAGAATAGTTGCTAACTAGAATGATGTGGTTATCATTGACGTTGCACGGGGATTATGTAAATTGCCAACGTCGTAAACGTTACTTTGAACTTTGTTCTGTTGCTGTTGCTGTTGCTTGCTCTTTCTCCTGGCGACTGAATTTCGATTATTTTCGCAATCGAATATCTGTGATGTACGTGAATTAGTAATTGTGATTTTATCCAAGCTGAAATGTATGCGTATACTGATAAGATGTAGATTATATAATTTTAAATTTGACTTTCACTGTGTGAGATTACTAATTACACAAAAGTAAAATTTATTTTTGATAGAAGCGGTTCATGATTTTTTCGATTAATGATGCTCATTTCATTGTTATTATTTGCCCGAAAAACTTTCAAAAAATATCTGAGTTTTAATAAACAAATCCTTTTCATGTGTATATCCTCGACCCTTATTTCTTTGATCACGGACATATAATTAGCCCGCATCGTGTGTGAAACTCGAGAGAGAGAGAGAGAGAGAGAGAGAGAGAGACAGGCAGACAGACAGAGATAGAGAAAACCAGGTCACACAAAACATTACACGTACGTGTTGACCAACGTGAAAAATTCAAAAAGCACCGCACGCGCATAATTATGAGTCTTGCTTGCCTTTGAGGTGTCCTGCGGAAAAAAACGAGAGATACACGTTTCTCTTTTGTCCCTGACGAGTGCATCACTCAAAGAGCTCTTTAGAAAAACAAGGATAAATAAAGAGAAATACCGGCGTAGCTTTTTTTTTCCTTGCCGCATATAACGACCCTCCAGCCAATTCTATACCCGCGCGCTTTGAAACATCAGTGGTGAATTTGCTTCTCTCTCTCTTTTTCTTTTTTTTTTCTCGAAGCCACGTCGTTTGCACCTTTCCTTTTTCACGCGTACTACTGATAAGAGCGCGCGACGCAACACACAGAGACAGGAAATATACGAAATCAAGTATGCAATTGCGACTTTAATGTGGCAATTTCATACGTTTATGAAAGGTAAATAAAATATTTGCTGGATCGCTTTTTATTGAAATTTTTTTTCATTAAGCTACGTATATATGTTTTCTTAGAAAGGTTATTGCGTTACACAAGCAGCTTACCAATTAAAAAAAAAAGAAGAAAAACGATCGTCATTGTCCTCTTGTCGTCTTTATTTTAATAGCTCGCCGCTTTGTACCGCTGTGAAACATAGAATATTAAGAAACTCATCAAACCGTATCTCGGCATGGCAAGGCGCTATATAGATAAAATAAGGAAGCTTCACTATACTGCCGCGGAACTCTTAAAGATGCCGATGAGGATAAGGATAAGACGGAAAAATCTTTTATTATTTTCTTCTTGTCGTTGCTGCCGCTGCTGCTACCTCATTCTTTGCTCTCTCTCTCTCTCTCTCTCTCTTTTGTTTTTTTCCTTCCCCTTCGAGAGCTAAGACGCCGAATGAAAAAGGAAAATTTCTTTTTTTTTCTTCTACCTCGGAAAGGAATCTGAGCTTTCAATGGACGGTTTTGTCTCCTTCAAACTCTATTCATAGATTTTAGCGGGGAACTCTTCTTTTTTGTTCGGGCATTGTGAAATACTAAGATTCATTGTCGAATGAAAGGTTCATGATCGATAATCACATTATTGCCTTAGTAAAAAATTTAAATAAAGAATGTTGTTTCATGATTGATTTCATACCTGACATTCTGTCCAAAAGCTCTTCCATCGACGAGAAATAGTAATTGATGATTTTCAAAAACCTTTCGGATCGATCCAAAAATCCATCAAGCGACACAACACCTTGCACGATTCCCCTTTACCCATATCACCATGAGAGCGAGACTATGCCACAGGAGCTTGCGGGCAAAGCCGGAAATCCAACGGAGCGACGGCGGGCAATGTCGTCGAGGTTTCCCCCGAAATTCGCGTGTAAGATTGATCACGCCACCGGCGCGAATATCGACGACAGAGTGAACACGTCAAAAGTATGAGTGCCTTTTTTGTTTTCAGGCACGACTGAACATAGACTTTTGCTCGCGGCCAAAAAAGGGGTGAAAAGACAAAGTGTTGTGAGTGTTTACTCATCACTGTGTGTTTACTCTACGCGGTTGCAAGTAAGAGTGATAATGATGCTTCAGCAGTTTGTTTTGCGGTTATGTGTACGTGTGTTTGTTTGCTTTTACGTTTTTTTGATGGCGTATATATTTTGTGTTTTCAGAATAGCTTTGTTTGCTTTTGTAAGGTATAAAAACGAGAGACCGCTTCGAGTTATTCGACAAAAAATATTTACTAAAAACAATACATGAAAGTAAATAAATTGGGATCGATTAAAATTACAGCAACAATATTTACCAAAAAGTCTTTTTATCAGTCAATTATTTGTACCCCAATCATTTCATCAAAGCCACTCTATATTAATAAAACTCGTGCACGCGTTCCACTCTCGTTCTGTTTTTCTCGCTTTGAAACGGAAATTCCAACATTACATGCTCGCGCAGAGCTGAACACACAACGTTGAAATAAAGTCTCACACTGTCAGAGATAAAAAAAAAATAGAGAGAGCTTTTGCAACTGTCGCGCGCTCGCGCTCGGCGTCGCATATCGTTTCTCGTGCCACGCATACATACATATACATATAAGCGTACTTTTTTAAAAAGCATAGCGAGGCGCGGACTGTACAAAGGCGTACGGATGCGAATGGTGGCCGCATATTCAGAGAGAGAGAGAGAGAGAGAGACGAGGAAAGAGAGAAAGAGAGAGAGCGAGAAAAAAGGTAGGTTGTAAGTTCATGAAGCGAGCGGTTAGAAAGCTCTGTGTGTCGCGGTTAGCTCTGTTGTTTTTTCCCTGCACGTGTGTGTATCTTTTTATGCTCTCATTTCATGCGCAGCTTTGCGCATCGGTTACTTTCGCATTGTACTCGCTGCTCTTGCAAATTGATAATTTTATTGGAACGCGTAATGAGCTTCTATTTGCGGTTTCGTTATTCGTGTGTATATTTCCGTGAATATTCACTTTAGATGGAGAATTTTTCCCGCGAGCGAAACGGGAAACACGCAAATTTTTTTTTATCAACTTGCATTGGTTGTATCAAATATTTCCATGTTTTGGCATTGTTAATAAATCGCTATTTTTTTTCTTGAAATAATTGAAATAATGAGAAGTATGATTAAAAAAATTTTCCAAGAAAAAACCCATTAAAAACAACGTAATTGAATGCCTATCAAACCCAGCTAAGACCCGAGAAGTAGGATAATCGAATTATCAGCGACAGCGAAGTAGCAAGCTAAGTAGCACGCTTTCTTTTTTCCAAGAATTGCGGCTAATAGTACAACACCACCTGCTCCACTAAAAGACATCCCTCATCGACGGCAGGCGGTGTGGCATCATATACGATGCTATCACCCACGTATTGCCGTGCAGCTTGATGCCTGAGCGTAAACAGATTAACCCTCATATCCTTATTCCTCTCTCCTTCTCCCTCTCTCTCTCTCCCACGGTATATAGGCGACACATGTGTAAGCTTTGACGCTCGTACATGTCTGTGTGCACATGCAAACTAGGCATTATTACCGTCGCAAGCTTCGCGTGCCTGCCGTGTATAGTGTCTCTTGCACACGAAGCGCCCGCGCGAGATTCCACGCGCCTTAACGATTTCTTATTTCGTCGTTGCTAGCTGCTGCTGCTGCTGCTGCACGTGCGAGTGCAATTTTTTTTCTTTAAAGCCCGCGGGGTAATAACACCCGGCTAAGCGTGAAAAATGAACGGTAAACGCGACGGAAATTTGGATTAAAGTTTGATTTTTTTTTTTTGGGTGATGCAATTTCCTATGCGTGTGGTTGACGTAATTGAATATTTATGCGGGAGAAGGTTTTTTTTTTGGGTGGGAGAGTGTGTGTTCTCGAGAGCTTGATTTTGGAAATGTGGTAGTTTGGAAATTTGCCAGGAAACTTGGTTGTTGGGTGGTGGTGTGGGCCTTGTCGGTTGCATAACTTGTGATGGAGCCTGGATGAATTTCTAATCTTGTTGTGAAATTTATCGACTTTGAGAGTTACCGCTAGGGATATTTTTGCTTTTGATTTTCGAATGCTGCTGAATTCGATACTTACTTTCGTCATCGCGAGGTGGCTATCAATTAACTTTAGTGAAAATATCAGTTGTTTGAAATAAGGAGGACTGCCTCCAAAAAATTGCCATCAAATTACACGAAAAAAGATAGAAATTGGGTATGTGTTGTATCAATGATTTCAAATAAATTATTTTCACTAAATTTACACTAAAACTTATTCCAATAATATTTTTCAGCGCCGGCTCTTTTATCAAAAACAATGATCGAACAATAAATTCTGCCGAATAGTTCAATAGCATATCTATCTCACTCCCTCTATTTTCTCATTCCGATCTGCATGCTCCCTTATCTCGCCTGATCCCCGCGTTATCCGCGTCTCCTCTCCTACATTCGAAAGCGATTCTGGCCAGCGTCCAACCCCATGCTTTATATATACATATACCTATTCTCTCGCTTAACGAGCGCTGAAGATGCGAT
>JAWWMK010036852.1:0-12579 GCA_035047105.1 Galeopsomyia nigrocyanea
TAGTTGTGTATTAGCCTTTTTAATATCGAACGCGGCAAGAGAAGAAGCGTTGCTAGGCGATTTGTTGTTCTTCTTCGACTATTGTTTTGTTTAGTTAGTCGAAGCTAGAGCTCGTTACTACAAACACGTTTAACCTGATTTGTTCTTGGTTTTTAATAAAAGTGTTGTCGTTCCTTTTCATATTAAACAGTTGTTGTGTTATTTACTATTGGTGTGGGAGTGTAACATTTTTAGGAGCTCGTCCGAAGATCTCGAAGATTTCGATATGTCCGGATTTGAGAAATCGAACAAAACGGCGCGCACGCCGCAGCGCATCCCTTTCCAGTCAGAAACTAACACAGCTCGTGTCGATTAAAGGGAAGATTCGGCGGTTCGCGATTTACGTTCGATAGCTAACACACGCGGGTTGCCTGAACTTTCCCCGATGATGGCTGATGTCTTATCGCCGCCTACCCACGTCATGCCGGAGGTGCCCAATGCCTCGTCCCCGCCAATGACAAGTGGCGCTTTGCTGTCGGCGCTCGACGTCTCGTCTCAGTGAAGGATGACCGACGCATCACTGATAATGACCGTTGGTTCGCCAACATCTGAAGCACCTCAATCGACGTTTCTCAATGAAGATCTCGTACATCTGACTGAAGCTAGGACTCAGATGGATACATATCAGAAACGACTGGACGAAATAGAAGCTGCTCGTGAGCGTGAACGTCAACGTTGTCTACAGCGTGAGGAAAATCTTACTGCAGAACTACGAGTACGCGATGCAGAAGTTACGAAGCGTCAAAGCACCATTGAGCAGCTGCAGACGGAACAACATTCCCTACGACAACAACTTGCTCAGTTCCAACAACGACTAAACCAGATGAGTACCAACACGTTACTTCCGACTCCACCAACACTGAACAACACACACAATGATCTCAACATCAATACACAACTGAATACGTTAAATGAGAGCTCGAGGATCATTACTCCCTCGCAAGTTGTGAACTCAGTTAATCCTATTGATTTAGGTTTAAGCTATAATCTCAAACCTGACACGTACGATGGTTCGTCTCCTCTGACCGAGTATTTAAATTAGTTTAATTTAATTGCTCGAGCCAGCAATTGGAGCGACGAAAAGAAGATGATTGCTTAGGGTGCCTCTCTTCGAGATAAAGCGAAAAATGTGTTGAGTAGTTTTCAGGATACCGAGGCTCTCGACTTAAAGATCTTATTAGAAAAGTTAGAGGCGCGATTTGGAGAACATTTAGGATCAAGTAGTTTTTTTCTGTTCCAAAATAGACGACAAAAACCAGGCAAAGATCTTGCTACATTAGCAGCTGACTTAGAGAAGTTAGCAGCTTTAGCTTATCCAGAGTGTTCCTTAGAAATTCGAGATAAGATAGCTTGCGCTCAATTCATTATCGGTATTTATCACATAGGAGTTAGGGAAACTCTCCAATTGGAGCGCATAACCTCTCTTAAGGTTGCTCTTGTTCGAGCTTTAGAAGTCAAAGCTATCAAAGAACAAAACAGAATTACCGGTACACAAAGAAACACTAGGGGTTCATAAAACACTCAGAATTCTACACAGGTTAGTAGTACAGATGTTTCGAAAAATCATTCAATCATCAAGAATGGTTGAATAATTTAAAGTGTTAAAGTTGACATAAGAAAGGACATACACGTTCTCGATGCCCCGAACAGGGAAACTAGGTCATGTCAAGCTTTCAGGAGCAAGTTTGACGTCGAGTAAGCAAGCTCCTACTGATGATACCAATATTCGTGTCTGTAGAGTTCTTCGTAATTTAAAAACATTTGAGTTTGATGGCAGTATAGGTAGAAAGTCATGCACTTTGAAAATAGATACGGGATCAGACATAACGATCGTGAAGCCTACACTCGTTGACCCAAATTGTCACAAGATTCTCCATGATGGGCAAAGTATCAAGTACCCCACTGGCGAAGAAGTTCCTCTTAAGTTTAAGACTACCGTTCGAGTTAATTTAGGTCAATATTCGATCATGATGATTGTTTTTGTTGCAGATATTGCTGACGATTGTATACTTGGGTGTGGTTTTTTGAACAAGACTGGAATCACAGAATCAATAAATACGATTTTCAAGGACACCCTAAGTACAATCAACAGTAATTCTGACAGGGAAAAATGTCGCCGGATGACGGAGTGGGTTAATGAATTGCCGGATTTCCTAAATGAGGTTTTCGAGAATAATGCTCGTCACTTAGATTCTTCACAAAAAGAAAAATTTGCTCAACTTTTAGTCGACTTCCAGGATATTTTCCAAGACAATGATGTCGCTGGAAAATGTACTTTAGTCGAACACAAAATTGAATGAAGTGATCCTCGTTCGGTCAAACAACCGGTTCGTCCTCTTCCTTTTCACTTACAAACAGAAATTAATCAGATGATTAGGGATGTAAAATAATCGTCCTCATGCCGATTCTGAAACAACGTAGCTCTAAGCACAATATCCTACGAAACACAGTTTCACGTTGTCCGCCAGGCTGTCTGACATGTCTGACAACGAGGTAAAAGCAAAGCAAAGGACGGTGCAAAGGACGTGTTCGTGTTCTGGCCAGTCAGAAATCCAACACGTTCCAGCTGTGCAAAACAACGCTGTTATACATAAACACTAGTTTGTTTCAGAATCGGCATGAGGACGATTATTTTACCACGCCACCTCCCACTTAAACATGATTTTTTAGCTGGATCCACCTCCCGCTCAAACTATATCCAGATGAGCAGATAAAAGATAATCAGCTACACTGCTCATGCGCGAAAATTAGCCGCTTCAACACAAAAAAGTCTCTCACTTGACCTTCATTGGATCAGAAAAATCGCTGGTCCAGACCAAAAAAATTTCTAGGTCAAAAACGACCGCCGGGAAGGGGTTTTGGCCTAGAATCGGCATAGCTTATCTACTGTCATGAAAGAAAATTTTTGTAAACTTCAATTTTGTAAAAAGTCACGTAATTTGTTATTGTAATTCAAAAATATTTTATAATGTTCATTATCTATTATGCTATATTCTTAAACAACTATTACAATAAATATCCATTTGAGTAAAAAACTATCGCTCTTGAGCGCACGGCTGGCACTTTGACAGACATTGTTGACAGAGTGTTCATTGCATATCGGCTTATTGCGATCGACATAAGCTTTGCGGGATCGCCTTCTCTTGCAAATTTTTTGCTTGTAACGCAAGTAGCAATTAGCTTTCTGCAACTTTCTGCCAGCTGCATCTGGAATGTCCTCTCGATTTATCGTTGGAAGCTCTCTTTCCAACAAACATTCCATCACATTATTGGCATCAAAAAAGCATATGACTCTAAAAAATTGAGCATGAAGTTCAACTGTCGACATTATAAGCTCTTGACTCAGTTTACTTGAAAAGATTCGCCATTCATTAGTCTTCTTCTGGACAGTGTTGTTGTTCTCATAGTAAATGAGATAAGCCGCCAGAGCAGCAGTGTCCAAGATGTTGAAAAACGTGGCTAATGGCTATCGTGTAGTGCGACGATGTGTAGTGTACCTTGTTTTGATCCATGGTATCGACATCTGTTTGGGTTTGTTCTAGAAGAGAATCATCATTGTTTCTTCTTTGCATCCTCGTTCATAGCAGCATCGTTGTGCATTGTAGATAATACAATCACTGCTTTGCTCTTCTTAGGAACGTAAGAGCAAGGAGTAACTTTACCATGAAATCCAAAGATAGTTGAATGTGTTCCTTCATCTTTATGCGGATCCATTGTTTTTTGAATTTACAGCTTCTTTTTCTTGAGCGTTTCGACGATGGTCAAATTCCAAGAATTCAGTAATTTTGCGAGTAGCAGAGAAGTAGAAAACTCGTCCATACTGATGTTGCGACCACTATTCTTATAAAATGTAGCAATCTCCTTGACGACTCTTTTTCTCCTTCATTTGTTCCTCTTCTATTTCCAACAGATCTTCTCAACATTTGTTATTGACATTACTGCATTTCAGTTAAGTCAACCGCAAGTAAGCGCATCTCTTTTGCGCAGATAGTGAGTACGTGCCTCAATTCACAAACTACGAATAAGCGAATTTGCGAATACTGACAATGAGTACCGCAAATACCAGCAGATTCCTGTAGTACATTTATTTTTTACTAAGTGCGTCAAGGGGGGTTTGCGTGAATGAGGAGTACAATTGTAGCATGAGTTGAGGCGAATTAGTACGAGCCGAAGACGAGTGCGTTCTGCGAAATAAGGACGAGTAGTGAAAGTTATACCCGAGGTCCAAAGACCCCTACATATCGATGACACATCACTATGTGTCACTGAATTTTGCGCCTGTAAAACAGTAACTGAATTGACAGTTTTTCAATTAAACAACTAAACAACAATCCTGTTTATAATCCTGATGATTATATATACATTTACGGCGGATAAAATTTCTGGGCAAAAAAATCGAAAAGCCGGCGCTTCAAGCACGGTATCGTGGGTGATATTGCAAAAATCTTACCTGCGCGAAACTTGAAAAATATTCATAATTGTTAACTTACAGGCATTTTTTCTACTCTGCTATTCCAGCACCAATTTTCAACTTATTTGTGAATTGATTTATGGAAAAAAAATTATTTCGATTTTTTGAGTCAGTTTGAGGGAATTTCCCCCTTAAAGGTACAAAACAATAGAGAAGTAAAATACGACTATCGTGTCGAAAAGTCCCCCAACCTTCATCGCTGATGTTTTTTGATATAATGGCTCAATTCTAGAGCAGTTTGAAAATTTAAATATTTATTTATGTTAGTTACTTCAGTCGTTAGACCTTGAAAAAAATCACAGTAAAAGAATGTTACCTACAAAATATAATTCCGCTAACCCGGTGTCGGTAGCTTTTTTATGTTTTTGATAAGAATCATTATCACTGAGGCTAAATCTACGCAAACATTTGAAAAAAAAGGCTTTCTTGGCTGATTCCTCATTCTAAATGAAGTAAATTATTTACGTAATTGAAAAGAATGATAAATGAATCACCGCATTTTTCAATCCCCCCTCTTGCCCCCTGGTTTTGTTACTTTGATTTTTCTTATATCTACGCAAAAAAAAGTAAAAATATTCAATTATTGTTTCTCTATCGCGATATATTTAGTTAAACTCGCTAAAAACCTTTATTTCGTCTTTCTTGAGTGCCAGTAAGGCTTAAAAAAATGTTACATATGAAAAAAAAAATTGTATGTTTAAATAAATCCATTGCGTAGATTTAGACGCAGTCTTTAATCAACTACTAATTGGCAATAACAGTGAAAAAATATATGTTTTTTTTTTCAAAAGTCCAGCGACAGTGAAACGTGACGTCAATGATGAGAAAATAAATAAGTCTTCAACATCATTCGTTCGATGAGCCTCGCTCAATCAAAATAATGTCACAGAAAACTTTTTTTTTCTTTTCATTCATCTTTTTTGTAGTTTCTCCAGAAAAAATTGCTAAAGTTCACGTAAATTTTTCTCTATCTATACAAAGATATCATCTTAAAAAACATCGGCATTGCTGTTTTTCTACATTCTGACTCGTATAACATGTGAACCTACATATATGTAAAGGATAAAAATAATAGATTATTATTGTTACTACCAAAATATGATCATCATGTACAAATGATGAACCAGATACTTCAGATAAAAGATGGTATATTTCAAACGTAAAATTATAAGCAATACTTTTGAGAAGAAATCATATTATATCTTACACCTTGTATCTCATACCATTTTCAAGTATAGATCAATTGAATTGTAAGTTATTTTGGATATAATAAGATGATCATCGCACTTTCGATTCCACTAATAGAAACATTGGTACGTGACTTTTAAAAATAATAAAAGTTCTAAGATTTTTAGTTGATAATAATAGCTAAGTAGCTAAAAGCACCCTCCAATTTTTATATGTTGTTGGATTAGATGTTACTCAACATCTAATCCAACAACTTCTAAGATTTTTGTTGGCTCGCGACAGGGGCCCTCGATATTATCAGCAGTACGTTATGTGGCATGAAAAGTTAGACATATAAAATATTTACAATATACTTTAATTTTTACAGTTGCAAGATCTTTACAAGAACTTTCAATCAATGAATCTGCGGCTATTGCTGGTAAAATGACAGATGCAGAATCTCTGATAGCTATGAAAGACTTATTAAATGGTTTAGGTAGTGAGCTTTTAACAACTGAACAGCCGTTTCCAACAAGTGGTGTTGGAGTTGATTTTCGAAGGAATTATCTCTTCAACAATAAGATATGTGACCTTGACGATGCAGACGTTATATTGTTAATTGGTGCAAATCCACGCTATGAGGCCCCAACTATAAATTTAAGAATTAGAAAAGGTTATTTGCACAGTGAACAAATTATTGGTGTAATTGGCCCAAAAATCAATCTCTCGTACCAGTATCAAGTGAGTAATTTTTAATTTGAATATCAATTGTCAAATAATCGTTCGTATTCAATAAGGTTATTGAAAATAACGATAGACGATTCATACGACAAATTCTCTTTATTCCAAGGTGAAGTTTCGGTCACTTATTTGCGACCATCTTCAGATTTCATTAGATCTATAATATACAAAAATATATGGACGTACCCGCATTAATTGAATGAAGTAAAACAGACCAAATCGACCATCTCTATAAACTGATTACATCTCTACATTAACACCTTCACTCTGGACAAAATGTATTTATATTGGTTGTAATGAGACCTCTTTAATGTGACCACCTCTAAATTGATCACTTTAAAGTCGACAGAAGGGTTTAAATTAAGGAAAATTATACTATAGATTTTTTTTTTAATTTTTTTCTTTTTATAAGTTGATTCTATTCCTTTCGTATAGTGTTAGCGAAAAAATATCTCGCTCGCTGACGATCACTCGGTTGTATAAATCTTATGCGATTATAATATTAGCGTATTCAAACTAAAACAAATAACAATTTTTCTTTGTTATGCGACATATATTTCTGAATCTTCCATGATAAATATTTTACTACCAATTTTAGCACATGTTAAAAAACAATTTACGTTTATACTTATACAATAATATTGCTCATGCAGGTTTAATTTATACACGTGAATGTTACATATATCGGGAGCTATGAATGACAATGTTACATAGATTTTTCATTAAACATATTGCTTTCATCTATGTTTCTTAGTTGAGGAATTCCCATCAAAGAGATACTCTCATTTAAAAATACAAAATTAAGGCATTACTATCAAGAGATAAATCACTCAAGATCATTTATCAATATTAACTTGTTACTCTCTATTCGATTTTATTCAATTATCATTCGAGTTTAGCAATTATTTCGCAATTTTAAGTTGTAATTTAATTGTATGTGCAGACTTAATGATAATTCTAGCAAGGTAAAATTATCTGTTTTTTCAAGAATGACGAGAGAAAAACATTGACTAATCGCGATATCTCCAAATTCGTAATTCCTATTCCCGAAATATTTGTAGCTGCAGGGAAAACCCAGCAAAAACACTTACCTTTTATCATTAGATTCGTGCTTCTTTTTGTTCTGGTAGGCGTCTTGACGATAGGAGAAATGTCCACACACGAGAGGATAAAAAGTGAAAATTTTGGAGCTGCCAAAATGGCGGCGAAACTGCGTGGTAGGAAGAGAGATTGCTTCTCAAAAAGCAGCAGCTAGAAACAGATAACGAATGATCTGTTTTTTGTCGAAAAAGGCAGCCGTTGAGCCTTTATCATAACGAGGTCCTGCACAAGTGTAAACTAGATTCCCGGGTCACCGTAGCTCAAGGAAAGAGTTTTCCTTGTGGTCTGGATGCCGCCTTGCTGGTGACTGATACAGCGAAGAAGCGAGAGAGACTCAAGCGGCCAGTTGCGCACTGAGTCTAAGGCGATGAGCTGTGAACAGGAGCACAGTAAGTTTCGGTAGCCCCAGAGACTTGGAAAAAATGAGTGGCGAGTAAGATCGGCACAAGAAAGGATTTCCAGGTACTGCCTGCAAAGCTGGATTTTCTGAGATGCACTCCAGGTAAAGCCTGGAGTGTTGCAGTCGTCTGTCCCAGGTACCGCCTGGCGACCAGTCCTGCTGTCTGTACCGAGGACCACTCGGACAACGAGTGACGAACTACGTAGTTGCCACTTACGAGCACAGCTCGCTTCTCCTTCTTTTCGCCGTTGTCTCTTCCTCTTCACTGCGTAGGTGATAAAAGTGAAGTGCGCTGATTGGTGGGCTGCCACTGGGTGCGTTCATTGGAAGATTTTGACAGAAGTCAGTTTGCGAATTTGAAAATTTTATCCTCCTCTCTCAGATTCACCATCCACAAACGCTATAAGTATGAGACGCACATACACACAATCATACTACTCCAACACTCAACTAATCACGTAGAGCTTTAGAGGTTCATTCACAGTAGCACATACGCAAGTAGTTTTTAATCGTAGCTCGGCTTATCTCGAGATATGTAATCGGGGTAACCGGAATATGCAAGACCGTCTCGGTTTGTGTGTAGTTCTTCAATTCGCTATCCGTGATAGCAAATGATCATTGATGTGTTCGGTTTTCTTAACGTTTTCGCACTCGGTACGCAATGTCACGTCGGAACTCAATATGCATTTTAGATTTGCAGTGATTTCAATTAGACACGAGTAGATTAATTATACAGTGCTGATGACGACCATAAGTTAGCTCACATGAAATTATATCTGTATGTATGTACCGGTAAATTTTGTATCGCGTATATGTCTTGTTAGAGGCTGGTTTTCGAGTATTCGCGGATATACCTATAAACGAGCACGGTCTCGTGGTTTAGCACTTGAGTTGCGAAGCTCTGCTAGCGAGCTTGACTTGCAGCGTGCTTGCATGTATCGGGGCGCAGAGTTGGATTAGAGAGAGACAAGCTGCCATAGTCACAGAGTTTATTCGAGCAATATTCTTGCCGCGATTATGTAATGAAATCGTGAGTACAACGCAAGTAGTATGGGCCCACTATGGGTCACTTTTCCCCACCAGCGGCGCTATAGTTTGGGTGCGCCGTAGTGGGGTATACTGATATTCTTTCGTACTCTACTGCTCGCGGGCAGTGAAATTAGACTGCGTAGTGGGGGTAACGCATAGCAACGTATGTATAGAGCATCGACACCTACGCTAGCCTGCACTGTGGGGCTCGTATAGCAGCTATACGTAGGTCACTGACACCTACGTCACGAGGTAATACGATCGGTGCAGGAGCATCATACGTCACGTTGCTCGTGTCGTCTTATCAGAGCGTTGTAATGTTAAGTATCTGTTTTAAAATAAGATGACACGAGAGAACATCACAAGGCCGCATACTTATAAAACAGAAAAAAGCGGCCCTTTAATAATATTTAAAATTGAGACTATCAATGATTGTTTTTTCAATTTCAAAAAGAGCGAATGTTAAAATTATTATCTTATATGAATGAAATTTCAAATTCAGTTCGTTATTTAGCACATAAAAAATAGCATAGAGGGAAAACGAACGTGTCTGTGAAGTAAATAATATATATTTCAGTTTCTTTTAATTTATTGACTTTTATTCGCTTTATTTTTTTACGTGAGTAAAAGTAAAATATATTTATATTGTTATTACATTGATTCATCGACGATTACAATCTATTTTTTACTCGAAGCTTTTATGAACGAAGGTATGCAAAAAGTTAACAGTTCATAAAAAATCATACTGAAGCTGTTGTTATCAATTTTTTCTAAATTACTTCTTATACATATTCTGTTGATTTGTCTTAACATTGAAACTTTATCTTCTTGAGAAAAATATCTCAAGATTTCTTTAATAACACTTTTATTGTATGTTATTTTATTTATATGAAACACTTCGAAATCGACTTTTTCAATTGTTTTTTAATAGAACTTTTTAAAAAATTTGTACTGTACTATCGAGTCACAATACCGGATTTTATTTCTTATACACTTTTTCAGAACTTTTATTCTTCAAAACATTTCTTCACATACAGGCAGTGGTTCTGGTTCTTTGTACATCTGTATGAGTTCTTCTTCTTCGATTCCTTCACGTGATTTTTTACGCTGTTGTTCCAAGTTTTTGCATTCACAACAGTCGCGCGTTACTCGGCGGAAGAATAATTTCCTACATGATCTGTCAGCGCCAAGATACATGCTGTAGGAGTCGCCGTCCCATGTATTCTTGAGATATTCTTCGTCCAGTTTCCCGTTGAAATACCTTTCAATGTCATCGAATACGTGTTTCGTTAGATCTTTCCACTCATCTGCACGGAAATCGATGCTGGTTTTATTACACTGAAGACGAACAGTTACTTCGTAATGATTCGCTTTCTCACAAGGGTGACGCACAATGCCGATGATAATTCGACTTTGATAATCAATGTCGAATAAACTATTGAACATGATTACACTATTGCATCTACGAAACGACATGATGAATTGATAAATAGAAAGCTTGGAGGAATATGTGAATACGGTGAGCAATTTGGTGCGACTAACGAATATTTCGAACGAGACGTTTGATTCTCAAATTTACAGCTCGGCGAGAGTCTCCGGTTACATTTGTCTCCAAGTCAACGTTGCTGCTATGCAGTCGACTATGCTTATGCACCTAGCAACGTTTTTCGATTTTGCTTGATTAGTTTAGAGCGCGCGACGCACGTGTTTCGCCGACGACACGTGCAATTTTGCTATCGTTAGCAAATCACGCGCGAAAATGGAAAGCTAACCGCACGAAAAATTACCTTCTCAGTTCTTAACAGGGTAGCCGTTCTGAGCAGTACGAAAAAAAAAAAAAAACAAATCAAAATGTCTCACTTTTACGAGTGCTTCGTTATGATCAACGATAATTGTGATTTAATTCAACAACAGCTTCCAGAAAAGTGGTACGATCAGTAGTACAAAAGTTCAAGTGAAAGTGTAAATATCCGAAAACTAAACGACATAATTGAAAAGTTATCAATAGAACAAATTCATGCATTGTTGGAAAAAAATGTATTTAAAGAGTGGATAATAATGCGCGAAGTGCGAAATAGTTTAATCGCACGTGAGATAAAAGAGCGCAAATTAAGAAATTGTGTATTCAGCGCGTATATGAAGCTGTGTAAGTAATTCATTAATATTCTAAAGATCTTTTATGATGTTGTACATTCATGTTGAAAAACAATTACAGCTATGGAACGGGCGCTAAATATAAGGGCTGTCAATGCTGAAAAGCAGCGCATGGCAAACGACGCTGATGACGAGCTGCTGGACGTGGCGATGCAGCAACATGAGCTGCAAGTTGCAGAAGGTCGATTTAACAAAAAAATGTGACCGTGTAAATCCGCTACGCCTTGTAGATGACGATGCTGCACCCTCAAAGGATTTTCATTTAAAAAATCTAAGATAGTTATTCGTTTAAAAAATTTTTCTTTAGTTGTAGTGATTGTGTCGGACGACGAGACGCAAAGCAGCTCTGAACAGAAAAAAAAACGGCAATGGGTATTCCTCTTCGGCAGATCAGAATGGTAATTGCATATTTTAAAATTTTGTACAACAAAAATGTATGTTTGTTCAATGTCATAATTTAAATTACATTGTCGAAAATTCATTTCAGGTAACTGTATAGAAAAAAATGGAGCAGCGAACAATTTTGCACAAACTACACGTGATGACGTCATGTTAAAAGGCCCGGAAGATGAATTGCCTGGAAGCGCAATGCCTCAACACGAACTCGATGGTTCAGAGAGCAACGCTGTAAAGCGTATATGCGCTAATCCACTACGCTTTATCGATGAAGACGATGATTTAGCCGAAAGCAGCCCTAAACGTCGACGTGTAAGTCCATTAGCGGCGTATGATGAGGAAGATGATAAAGAAGGTAAGCGAAATTTTATAATATTCACTTTAAAAAAGTGTTAAGGGCGATATTTAATTAAGAAAATATTTTTTCAGTTATAGTACTCGTATCGGATGTGGAGGTGACAGAAAGCAGAGTCGAAAAAAGAGGAAAAAATAGTACTTATAAATTTTAAAAATTAGTCAAACAAAAAATATGTTTTCATTATTGAAAAAAATTTTTAATTACAATTTTGAAAAATTTATTTTAGGTAAACGTATAAAAAATAGAAATGTAAACGAATCTTCACAAAAAATAAAGTTTGATGACCAAGTATCAGCAGGGTCAAGCGGCATCGTACTGTTATGAGTCACCCTACGATATCGAACGCATAAGAACAAAAGCGTTGCTAGGTGACTTGTTTTGTTTGTTCCTCGATTTTTGTTTAGTTAGTTGATGCGAGCGATTATTTGCGCGAGCACGTTTAACCCTATTCTGCACTGTTGTTTTGTAGTTAATAAATACACAATTGCGTTCTTTTATAAATAAGTTGTTGTATTTGATCTTTCTGTGTGTGTGGATGTTACATTTTTGGGGACTTGTCCGAAGATTGTGCAATTTCCGAATTTTTGAAGTCGGATAAAACTGCACGCACACCACCGCGCGTGCCCTTTCAAACAAGAACCAGGGAACAAGCTGCTGCCGAAACTGCTTCTGGGGCCGCTGCTGTCGAGGCTAACAATACTAGCAATACTATTCCCACTACCT
>JAWWMK010036863.1:0-12579 GCA_035047105.1 Galeopsomyia nigrocyanea
TTGACAAGTGCAAAACTTTTTTATCTTATTTTTATGAAGTTTGACAAATTTGTCAACATTTCATGCAGAATCATTTTCGAAGAAACGACGACAAGCGACTTTACAACAATTTGGCAAGAACCAAGCAAACTTTTTTCACATGGGATATATCTGCGGGTGGTGCACACGAAACTCGTTTACGCAACCTTTAAGAGAATCGAGCACCCTTTTTATCCCCCTGTGTTTTTCTTTATTTTTGTACTTTGAGTTGCTTAAATTGTCGATGGCACGATTGCATTCATGCGGGCACAGTGTCGTAATAAAACAATGCGTTTCACGCAACACAATACCTTACTCAGCCGAAATGACCGCAGGTGCCGAGTGTATTTTTCACCACGGCACCGCCGAATATCTTAACCGGAGTCCTCGTCCACGAAATTATCATAATCGTAGGATTGACAAATGGACTGGCACGTCCACGTTGGCAATGCTCGTAAGTCATTCGTACGAGATATTCACCTATCGTCTCGCCCGGAATTAGCGAATCCGATTCGATTTTACGAACGACTCGTCGTCGTTTTTTCTTACTCGTTACCGGCCAGTTGTAAGAATTCGACGTGTAATATTTGGGTGCGTATATCTGACTGATGGGGATGTAAGACGACGATCGAAGAGTGCCAGTTTTACGTCCAGGTGTGAACGCCGAAACGAGGAGTAAATTGAAACCTAAAACTGCGCCTTCCATACCTTCCTCGAGACCTTTGTTAAAGTCCGTGTACTCTTGACCCACTACTGTATCCCCGTTCGCCGGTATTACGTGACCTGCCATCTGGAACATTATTCCACATTTGATTTTATATATGCATTGACAGAGCAATGAATGGCTATGGAAAGAAAAAGCTGCCGTGCGGATTGATTGATGTTTTGTTGGGTATTATTGCACACTGGCGCGGAACCGATGCGACTGTTTTCTTTTTTGCACGATAATGCGAGTTTAAGGTCTTTTTTTTTGGCATAATAATTGTGTACAGGGCGCTGATGATGATGACGAATTGAATTACACTGTAAATTTCGCTAATTATGCAGTAATTATCATTTCGATGGACTACGCTCGATCGGAGCTTAACGAGAGCTTAACGCTGAAACTGTCGAATGGAATTAATTGCGTCAAAGCAATCGCTAATCAGTTCGTCAGTTGCAACGCTGCTGCTCGCTCGCATATATCATTATTATTATTATGCCATTGCGATGACAGCATACGCACGAGTTTCGATCGTATCTTAACGCTGGTGTTTTCAAAAATCATTTGAATATTGAAAATGCAATCGTTGGGTGACAGAAAAAAAAAGCAGCTTTTACTTTCGATATATTGCAATCGATGGGGGAAAAAATCGATAAATCAAATGCGTAGCCGTGCACATTTAAAAAAAAGTTACAGAAAAAAAAAAATATAATGTGTTTACAGTATATTCTCGAAGAAAAAAAGCTTTCGAAACCACAGAGAAAGAGAGAGAGAGAGAGAAGAAAAAAAGGAATCCAGCAAATACAAATAACTGAAATACTTTTTTATCCTCGCACGCCGCTGCATGCCGGCCGGTAACTACACAAGCGTAACGAGAGTAAAAAAAAAAAACACGTCATTCCCAAGTAAATGAGAGAGAAAGACGTAAAAAAAAAGTGCGTGTTATACCTGTTTGGCGTAGCCGTGAGCGACGACATGTGCGTCGAGCCAGAGGGCGAATTGTCCGTCTCGGCTGTCCCAACTTTGGCACAAATGGTACCATCGATGCTCTTGCAAATCCACCGGTGCTGCCATTATTTCCACACTACCGATTTCCAAATGTATACTTCGACCATAAGGTGATATCCATGCGCTCACTTGCCGCGACGTTTCGTTGTCTGTAAACAAAATTAAAAAGCGTTGCTGCGTTTATAATACGCTTTCGCGTTTCGCGAGCTTTACGCGCGCGCGGGATGTTTTGAAAGGAGTGTGTATAGGTATATACTTATTATTTGACGTTACAGAAACGTCACGGATATCGTGAAATGTTGCCGAATAATAATACTTTGATACCGGGTTAATTGCTACTCTTAACGGACATTTTCTTCGTTTTTTTTTTCTTTCTCTTCGAAAGAAAGCTAAATTGACCAGTTGGAAATAATAATTACGTAAAAAAAAATATAAGGAATTGGAGAAAAGAGCATAACGATGTTCGTTTCACTGTCTCGCGTTATATTCTTTTTGCATGGCTCTCTTTGGCGGATGTAAAAATTATTCCTTTACGTAAGTTATATTTTCTATTTTTTTATATACGTACCGGCCAGTAAAAAAAAATATTATATACTTACGTGAGTAGGAGAATATGGTGTTTTTGAGGGTATAGTTGGTGGATTTCGTCCAAAGGCAGTAAGTAAACTCTCGAATCTCGGGCACCGGTATTTCCCATCTCAGAAACTAAAAAAAAAAAAAAGAAACGATAATCGTTGATATAAAACCAAAAATAATAAAAGCAAAACGAGCGTAACTAAAACTCACCTGTATGTAACCCCGTTGCGTGAGCAGAACTTTGTGCATAGGCGTGGTAGTAGTAGCAGCAGCATCGACGACAACCCCAAAGCTCGCAGTGGCGATCACAAGCACAACACAAGTCAGCAGCGCCGAGAAAATCACGTCGAGTCTTTGCAACGGCAACATATTATCTGTCGGCTTGTTTATCCACGCGACCTTTGCGTATTACAATACAGCCGCGCATGTACTTTCGAAAAAATATATCTCTCTCAAGCCAGACTCAACACACATACACACACGTGGCTCCCAGCGTTAAACGCAAATCGCTGATCTCTCACTGACTTGCGCGCCTTCGGAGCTGCAAGTGGTGCACAGCCACACGGCACAGGTCGTTTGTAAAGTAACAGACACAGACACAGACATACAACGTACAAGAAACTCCGCTATGAGTAAAGAGGGAGGAGAGGAGGAGCGACACACACGCAGCAGCAGCTGCACTGCCAGCCGGTTGATGGCTTCCAACACACGCATATAATACTTTATACTTTCGCGCCCAACAACGACGACGACGACGACGGCGACGCACGTTACCTCCCTGATTGTAATCAACATGTACCCACACCTCCCACTTGGCGGCGTTTCTTAACTTTCCACGCGCAAGCGCGTTAGATACTTTGCATTCCGGGATGTCCCCTCGCGAATAATAATAGGAGAAGAAGAAGAAAAAAAGCGAAAGTATACGCGTGTAATTCTATAGACCGGTTTTGTCTTAAACGTCTATTGCTAACTTGTTTTTTTTTCGCTTGCGACATGTCTATTTTATGATTAACACTGTTACTAGCGTTGATTAATAAAAAAAAAAAGGTGTTATGATTAACGACGTGTGCGATAGGATTTGATGAATGATAATACGAGAGCAGAAACTTTGACGAGCGATGGGGGGGTGCGAAATAGTATGTAATCAACGGTAATCAAACGCGGGGCTAATTGTACGTTATTTGCGCTTGGGTATATAACGAGAGGGGGGTCTTAAACCCGCGAACGTCTTCCCTGTTTCTCTCACTTTACGTAACGAACCTGACGCGCCAAGCTTATAGCTGTGCCACCTTCAATTTGTATTCGACAAACGACTTCATATATACATACATGTTTGCATCGCGCTAATTACCCACATATTCGCTTGGATGAATTTTAAAAAAAAAATCGGGGGGTGCGATTCCGAAGTATACTTATCGAACTTTTACTATATACGCGATTTACGAGCAGGCGCGAGGGTACTTGTCTCGAAAAAAAAAAAAAATTGACCTAGTTCGCGAACTTCCAATCCATCGTGACGCCAAGCTTTTGCTCCGCTGCGGGATATTAGCCATAAATAGCCTTTTTCCCTCGTGCAGCCCTCCTCTATTCATGGAATATTCAACGCGCGTTGCACTACGTATACTTCTATATGCCACTGCGCAGAAAAATAAATAGTTATCGTATACATTTCGTCTAACGACGACGTTATATGTATATGCGATATAATTTCATTCGTGCGTTCCGTCTCTCTATAATCGCATGAAAAGTGAACACACGCGGAATAATTTTTGTCGTCGACGACAGGAGTATAATGCGCGGTTAATGCAATTTTAATTCAGTCGCCGCCGTACCGTTGCAACAGCTGAACGTTGCGGGAGCACTTTTATGAGCGAGAGGATAACGAGGCGTTACAGCGTTGCACTTTAAAAATAAAAAAAAAAATGAAAAAGAGCCACCTCATCTTTATCGTTGAGTTACCCTTGAGTTACCCTCATATTACCCTTGAGTTTTTTTTTTACTTTTTATGCATTTTTGTAGTTTAAAAAGCTCTACAAGCGTCGGAATTTTGAGTAGAAGAAAAGCAAAATATGATTTTCGATGTATTTTGAGGCGTAGAATTCGATTCTGAAGTCAGATTAACGCTTTTTTTTCATTTTTTGTCAAATTCCAAAAAACTATGGAATTTAGTGTATTATTTTTTGACCGTTTTAAGACTTCTAATTCCAAAAAAAAAAAAAAAATGATGTTACAAGATTACGCGGCGTGGGGCACTAGTGTTTTTAGGTTCTATTAGTGTTGTAGATTGAGAAAATATAATAATTTCGAGCGTAACCCCGAGTTTTTAATTTGCTAAAACCCGAACGAAGTTATGGCGATTTTTTTGTGGAATTGGCCATATATAAATGCCGCTTGACGTTTTATAATGTAAAATCCTTGGCGTCGCACGCTGCGTTGTAAATCGGTATACGGGCGTTTGCAATTAATTACGAAGAAAGTTTTCGAAAAAAGAAAAAAAAATAATGAATAATAACACACTCGCGATGAATTTTTATTATAATCGCGATTTAAAGAATCGCATAAATTCCACCTTGTCGCGCATTCAATTACCTCCAGCAAGGAATAACAAAACAGGCAAACTATAGCGCAGAAATTATAGCGCCGCTAATTCCTCGCCGAGTTTTACGTGCTGCTCCTTTCACGTTTTAAAGCTATACGCCGATAAAATAGCAAATTACAATGAGCCACCACGTAATAGAGCGGAAACATGCATCCTCTATACGTACTTCGGACACTTGGGGAATTCGAAAAAGAAAACGATGTAACGTAACTTTCACGCGCCTTTGAAAAAAAACAACAACAAACGATAAGGGAAGAGATGCATTAAAAAAAAGAACAAGGATATACCTGCCGTTCGTTGTAATCTAGTTTATTATACTCTTAACGAGCCGGATGTCGATTGATCAACGCCCCATTGTCTTATGTGGTAGTTGCGAATATAGTTGTACACACGTACAGAAGAGAGAAGAAAAAAAAAACAGTCGATCGAGCGCGCGGATAAATCATAGTAATTTAACCGTGTCTAACGAAAACAACAATGGGTAAAGATAACGGTGTGAAACTTTTTTTTTCTTCTTCTAATTGCAGAGTGCCAAAAGTGGCTCGAGCAGCTACTACATGAGCGGCAGCAGTACGTTGCCGAGGGGCGGTGCTCTGTTGCGCCCTTACAGTCCAGCCACTGGAGTGCTACCGGGACCCAATGCAACCGCTGGACCACCAAAAGCACTTGGTACACCAGGTATGTCGTAATCGACGAAGTAGTATTTTGGTAGTGTCGTAGTACGCGCGAAAGTAGTGTTTTTTTGCACGAAAAATGAAAAAAAAAAGAAAAAAAAATTAAAGATACAAAAAAATAGTAGAAAAAACGCTTGTTGTTCACGCATATAGTACACACGTAAAAGAGTTTAGAAGGGTGCATAGCTAATGTACGTAAAAGAGTGAGAAAAAAATAGCGACTTTGTGATGCTCTTGAGGGATGATGACGAAACAAAAAAAAAAACAAAAAAACAATGTAGGTACAGGTGTGCCTCCGGTCAAGCCGCTGCGAAACTACCATTGCAAGGCGCCGCCCCTTGGCAGTCTTGGCAGCTCGAGAAGCTACTCGCGCGACAGCACCGTCTCGCTTTATAGCATACCAGGTTAGTTATAAACGTTTTTCGTGCGTGTGTCTGTCTGTGTGAAAAGCCCAAACGACAAATTCACTCTACATACCTTCTTTTTTTTGTAATTTGATTATATAAGCAAATCCACAAAAAATGGCACAATTTGAGAAAGTTGAGGCGAATTTTTAAAAAAGGTGCACACGCTTGGGGATGTAATTTTCTCAATCTACATTACAAACGGAACCTACAAAAACCTGTGCCCATTTTCGAACCGGCTTGTGACAAAATTTTTTCGCGCATTGAAGTTCTAAAAATAATCGAAAAAAAGAACGCAATTTTCCATGGTTTTTTGGAATTTCATAGAAAACGAAAAATTATAGCGTTAATCTGATTTCAGAATCGAAATCAACGGCTGAAAATACACCGACAACCATGTTTTTTTTACTCGCAGTTCCTGTTCTTGTAGAGCTTTTTAAAAAATAAGAACGCATAAAAACTCAAAACTATGCAATTTTGACACGTTTCATGAAATTTTCGTGTTTTCAGAGCTCTACATGGATCGAAATTCAAAGTAGAATAAAAAAAAAACAAAATATGATTTTCGGCGTATCGGTTCTGAAGTCATATTAACGCTATCATTTTCGTTTCTTATGAAATTCAAAAAAACCATAAAAAACCACAAAACCGCAGATCTTCATTTTTTATCTATGTCAGAGTTTGCACGTGATTTTGACACTGTCACGCGCAAATAAGGGGGTGTCACATTTAAGGAGGAGATGGGCAAGAGCATTACGAATCATTTGATATCTCGTAGAACAGCGTGCACCTAAAATTGAGAGGATGCACCCAGTTTGAATATTTGAAAATACTTTCTCGAATTACGGCATTTTTTGGTAGATTTGCAAATAATAGAGCTTTTTCCTATTTGACGTCACAGCAAATAATTGCTGATAAAGGGGATAAAACAATCACTAAAAATACATGAGCTTCAAATGGAAGTGTGGTTAAAATAATTTTTTTTATATATTAACGTGTGATTTTACAAGAGATCTTCTAATATGCAATAGCACAAAGTTTTCTTTATACGATGGTATTTTTCTTTGGTGAAGTTTGTTTGCTGAAAATTGAATAAAAAATAATTATTTGCCTGAAAAGTAGGAGCAGACAACTAAATATATAGCGAATTCGCGCACAGCTGATCTATTTGTTCGTTTACAACCTCGAATACCGCATGAATAACAAATTGTATACTTGATCGGCTTAAAGTAATTGCTTGCGTTTTGTTGGAAAAATTTTTTTCATTCATACATTATGAAAATAAATAAAATGAAAATGTTGATTACTGATTCAAGTTCATATATTTTTTAATGGTATATTCGAGCTTATAAACAAACAAATAGATCAGTCGTGGGACTCAGCTATATATTTAGTCGTCTGCTCCTACTTCTCAGGCAAATAATTATTTTGATTTAACTTTCAGCAAACGAACTTGTCCTTGATCAAAAAAAAATACCATCGTACAATGAAAACTTTATGCTATCGCATATTAGAATATCTCTTATAAAATCACAGGCTAATATTTAAAAAAAAAGTTATTTTAATCACTTTCATTCGAATCTCATGTATTTTTAGTGATTGTTTTACCCCCACTATGACGTCAGATAGGAAAAAGCTCTATATCCTGCTGCTGCTGCTGCTCTCTTTTTTTTTTCTTATCGACCCTATTTTTCGTCGTCGTCGTGGCACAGTTTTTACTATTTCCTTTCTTTTTCTCTTTTTCACTCTCCCTCGAGACTGCTCCATTTTTCCATTCTTGGTATTTTCATTCTACATAAACACACACCATGCTTTTTACTTTTTTCGACCATCATTAAAAATCATTCTCTTCTAAGTTTCGAAAAATAAAAGCTCATCAGAATTGATTCTAATCTCTTGGGTTAGAGAGAGGTTCTCTTCTAAAACGAATGATATTTCTCTGCGATAAGACTTATCGCGCGAGCCAAGAGCGTAATTGAAACAATTAACTGTTAATGGAGATAGAGAAATAACCGGATTTCCCCGGGTAATTATCCGTTGGAAAATTAAGTCGTGAACGTCCTTCTTTCGTTTCTTCCGAAAGATTTGCAAGAAGTAATAATAAAAACTGTCGTTGTAAATGTCAATTTTAAAATTGGATATATATGTGCATAAGCGAGCGTCGTTTTGTCAATGTTGTGTGTGCATGTAAGCATAATATATGTGCTTAACCACGCATAAGCATACATAGGCGATCGGAATTGACCGAAGCTTGTATGATGTATTATCGACGTATATATTATGTGGCTTTTTGTCAGAGAAACTATCTGTACGTAGATCGACCACAAAACCCAACGCTACGTGCATCAGTGAGTACAATTAGAGATTACAATTAATTTTTTCAATACGCCATATAGTTTAACAAGTTGAGCGCGTGGCACTCTCTGTATTGCTATATGTAATATGTATACATCACGCGATTTTGATACATTCGAATAAATATATGGTCAACACTGATTAATGATGGTCTTGCGTAGGCAAAATTTTTGCTGTAGCATGCTTTATTATTGATATTATAGTGTGCTTGATATGTAGTTGGTAGATACATAATATACAGGTGGCTGGGGATAAGGCGCTGATGTACAAAGGAAGTGGAAATGAAAAAATTTTCTTTTTTTTTTTGCTATGTATTAACCCTCTAATTTTTGAATCGCCACTTTAATACATACTAATTTGCACAATTGCTTTCATTTCTCAATAAAACCTGAAGAAGAAAAAACCTGTTTACAATACCGTCGTTGTGCCGCTGAAATGTCGTAATAACTGTGTACTAGTTCAAACAAAGTATGCTCAACAAATCTATTACACGTGTATACACCCAACGAGTGCGAGTATTAAATAATTCACGAGCTTATTGATCATTAAATGTATTTATAATTAACTCGATTCGTTCTCTCCCTTTTTTTTCGTTGTCGCCGCAATGCACTCTGGTCTGGTTTTAAAACTGATCGTACGAAAAAAAAGAAACTCGTGAGATCAATTAAGTATCATACGTCTAGACGCAACGGGAGTAAGTAGTAGAGTGCACGCGAGCGCGCAATGCACTTTTATCTTTTATAACATTTTTTTTTTCTTCAACTTACTTTAAAATCCGGTATTATATATACCAATGTCCCACTTTTATTAAGAGGTCACCCGTATATATACAAATATATATAAAACTTTGTTTCCTCGTTCGTTTATTTTTTTTTTCGCTCGCACGCAGACGAAATTAATCCGCGTAATAGAAATTCACTCGCATCAAGAGTTACTGAATTTTCAAATTTTTCACGCTCGTAATCGCAGCCGCGGACTGGAATTACGACATTTCACGTCGCGCGGCAAAGATAAAATATAAATCAGTCGAAACTGAAAGAGCCAAAAGATTAGAGAGCAAATTAAAAAAAAAAAAAATAAAAATAATGATACGTTTGATTAGATCGGCTGCACGGCGAGAGCGGCTACATGAGCAGCCCCGAGCGAGGTGGACCCGGCGGCGTTGTACCAGTTGGAGGTAGCGCCGCGAGCAACGGTCCTGGATCCACGACTAGCAGCAGGTATCCAGCCAGTCCTTACAGTGCTGGCAGCAGCTACGAGGATCCATACTACTCGCAGTATTCTGGTACCGTCACACCCGTCATCGACGAGGAAGCTAGGTGAGAATCGATGAATATTCAATTTTTATAACTGTATCTTCAATTTTTTCATATCTCGGGCTTTCTTTCTTTCCCTTTTTTTTTAATATCGATATCCTTGAAAAACATTCATTCACCTGTGTGTCGAAAACCGTTACACTTGTATGTAATTCAGCGCGACCTTCGCGACAGAAAAAGAAAGAAAAAAAAAAAGAATTGTTACTTTTATCGTTGTCGTTTTTTGTATACTTTCTAAAAAAAAAAGAAACAGAAGAAGTATAAATGTTGATATATATATATAAACACGCATACACAGCGATACGGAGCTGTTGGAGGAGTCGTACAGTCTGTACGGGGTGAAACCGGCGGGGCGACCGCCATCGGGCCCACCGCGCTCCCCATTCGGGGCAGCACCGCCCGGCGCCCCGCCACCCACACTATTACCCACCGGACAGCCCTACGACGCCACCCGGTATACCTATATATGATCAAACTCAATCTCTATCACTGATGCTGCTACATTTTCTTTTTTTTTTTTGCTTTTATTTCTTATTGCTCGTACATTCATTGCATATATATATTTATATATAGTGAAGCTTTTCTTTTTCTTTTTTTTTGCTTTTTGTTATTGAAGCACAATCGCTTGCATCGTTACAATTGCCTGCACTCTCTCCCTCGTCTTGATTTTCGTTGTCACAACGCTCGATGTGAACCCAGTTTCTTCAATGTTTTTTTTTTTTTTTTGTTATTTGCGTGAAAGTTTACATTCACACGGGCGTGTGTTGATAGAGCGTATTGTTTTTTTTTGGCGATAGTTTATTGAAACACACATACGCTCTTTCAATATGTATCTATCTTCGAGAAAGTTTTGCTTTTTCCAAGGCGTTTTTCCGGTTGTTTTCGTGAACGCGCGCGACGTTGAGAAATGGCTTTTTACGATCGATACTGGGTGTACTTTTTTTTTTTCTTAACACAGTGGAATGTGTAAAATTGAAGAAAAGCTTTTCATCGATCTCGAGTTCCGAGACGAAAAAAAAGCTATGTATACTTGTTAGATCAATAAGATTTCTACATCTAATGCTCGCGTTGTAGTGTTAACAAGTTTCAAAATCAATCTCGAAACGAGCCGTGACGAATTTTCCTTTAATTCAATAGCGACCGAAAATTTTCTCATAATTCATTAGCAAACATAGCAATTTCGAAACACACTTTTTTCCCTTCAAAAGCCATAATATAAAAAGCACGAGTTTATAGATACTTCCGAAAAAAAAAATTCAAATTCAGCGGTAAAACGCCCATTTAATAATAATCCGTGCAAGAAACTGGGTTCTCAACGGCACATGCATTTTTCCTACGCTTCTCATTCATCAAAGAAACTCCCGAAAAAAAAAACGAAGAAAAATTGTGAATGCAACGTGTATATCTCGCACGTGACTCGCTCAAAGGTAAAGCGCGTCAATGAGAGTGCAATTAGCCGCAAAAAAAAAAAAAAGAAAAAGAGGTTCAATCTTGAAGCTTTTCTACACACAGACATACACACAAACACTTACACCGCTTGTAAAAAGAACCAGTTGTAGCGAGCATTTGACGAATGTGTCGTTCGCGACTATACTTGGCGGCTTAATTATTATCGCTATTGCCGAAGTGAATTCTCCAGAACCCTATAACGACATTCTTCTCTCGATTATATATCCCCGCTGTGCGTTGTGAAAGATGTCGAACATTTCAACTATTTCGTCATTTTAGATCTGTCTATGGTATCTATATCTAATATCCGGTCAATGCTATTGAGTGTGTGTATGTGTAATCTACTTTGATTTTTTAACAGCATCGAAATTTCAATAATAAAAATGCCCGAGTAGTGCGCTTATAACGACACTATAAAACGCTGAATGACAAAGCGCGTCGTGTTGCAACTCGTCTCTACGTATATATGCACGCAACTGCATAGGTTTCCATTAACGAAAGAGAGAGAGAGAGAGAAATAGTATATAATTCATTCGATCATTTGTATATCAACGAGAATTATAAATCCGAAGGCGTTCCGTCTCTCACGCGACGATTATAACAGTGAGACAAAACTTGCAGATTCTGTATAAGGTGGCGAATATCCGCTGAAGGAAAAACTACTTTGCTCTATGTGTCGCGCGATCGTTGCAAATTGAGAAACGCACACGCTGCTCGAATTAAATAGACACTCGTCGATTCTTACTTAATAGCTCGCGAGAGTTTGCACAACTTCATAGCACACTAACACACACACTACATTCTAAAATATTGTTTTCCTAAGATTAAATAATAATGACGTCGATGTGCCGCAATCGTTAGGTAATTGACGTTTTTTGTAATAACGCGCGCACAGGGAGAATGCACATATACACGCGGAAGCGCGCGAGAAGAAGCCTTGGGATATTATAATGCATACATATACGAGAATGAAAGAACATAATTGTATCGCTAATATATATCGCGAAAAAAAAAACATTAATTAATCGTGGAGTCAATAGAACTATTACGAATTTTCTTGAAAAAAAAAAGTATGCTTCAACTCTCAATGCATTTTTTTTTTCATTTTCTCGATTGAATGAATCCCCTTGTTATATATTCCATCCTAGACACGCCCTGCCGACCACTACACTCTCGACTATGATCACTGTTGTTTTTCCCATGTGTGCTTTATAGAACGACAATCCATATTATGCGGTTCTAGACTGCTTTATGCCGCAAGTATGATTATGTGTATGTTTATACAAAGTAGACTATGTGTCTGTGTGTGTGCGTGTACGTGAGACCAGAAACCACAGAAACTGCTGCATATATATATGACGATATCCTTAAAAAACACACTTTTCTGGGGTCTAGAATGGAAATTTTTTTTTTAATGCTAAGGCTTCCGGACCTTTTTCCTCTTCTTTTTGAAGCTATATAGTGTCGGAAAATGCTC
>JAWWMK010036874.1:0-12568 GCA_035047105.1 Galeopsomyia nigrocyanea
TGGTGTCACAAGATTACGCGGCGTGGGGCACTAGTGTTTTTAGGTTCTATTAGTGTTGTAGATTGAGAAAATATAATTATTTCGAGCGTAATCCCGAGTTTTTAATTTGCCAAAACCCGAATGAAGTTATGGCAGTTTTTTTGTGGAATTGGCCATATATACGGAACAGACAGTTGAGATGCATATATAGGTATAATAACTAAAGCAGAGAGGAAGGGACACGTGCTGTTGCTGCTCGCGCGCGCGGTGACGATGTTGGTTGCGCGAGTGCGCGAGTTGCGCAATTGTTAACTGAGCAGCGGCACGTGGCCTCAGAGCGTATATCCACATAGCGCGCAGGTCTCTATTATACGCCTTACGTACACTACTACTACTTTTTTGCAACTAATCGCCTCTCTTGCCAGTCCTTCACCTGCAATTTCTCATAGACGCACGCGCTTGTTGTTGCTTAACGTTCCCTCTCAATCACATTTTAATTGCCGTGCACACGCGCGCCAGCAATAGATTGCCTTGTTGTCTTTGAAGCTTGGATTTTTCAACTGTTTCGGACCATCTATGAGGGTTTTCCTTATTCAGCCTAGTTTCGACAGCGGCGCGACAATTGGATTATTGAATACAATGGGGATTGGCAGCGATGTAACCAATTCGCAGATAAGATAAACCAAGTCGCGAGGCATGTGCACCGAACGACCGATAGTGCTGTTCAGCATTGTGTATGTGAGAGAGAGAGAGAGAGAGAGAGAGAGGGAGAACAGCTAACAGCATGGATTCACAAAACCCTCTGTGATTTATTGCCGACAAATAGCCTCCGGATTACGCAATGCCGTTTGCTAGACCACGGACCATTGCGTTTCTTTCGCGCAGAGCCCTTGGAACAAAAAAAAAAGGAGTGTCTGGGGCTCTGATAAGAAATCGATAAAACTATTTTGGTTTACACCAAGTGCCCCTGTGATTTTATGGCATCTTTTAAATAGAAAAAAATGTACTCGTAGAATTATCCAAAAGTAGGCCACCACATACAACAAAAACGTCATGACGTAGTTTGGATAGTTATCCACTATAGTCCGCCTTCGGAAACAAAATAACGGATTATGGTTTATAATATATCTGGCCGTGCTGTTGTCGCTGCTTTGAGAGGCGTAGTTTTCATAAAGTTACGTAAGATTACGTCAACTTGGCAATCAGAGAGATAGAGAGAAAGAGAGAGAGAGAAACCACGCTGCCGCCACGTCATTCAACTAGTCATGGGATTCACACACACATATTATATACGATGAAAAATAAAGCTTAAGCATGATAGTAAGTATATATTGCGGGAAAAGGGTACGAGAGAGAGAAAGAGAGAGAGAGAGAGAGAGAGAGAGACAGAGAGAGGGAGAGAGAGTCGGTCAATCGAAAAGTGTTACACGCGAGAACGGGACGTAGAACTGTATAGTAAGACTCGTGGCAGCAGCAGTCAAGTAGGCAAATAGGTGGAAAGGTAGGCCTTCTCCTACTCCGCGTACGTCTCTCCCCCCGCTCCTTCGCGTCAGCCGTGCTTGCAGCAGCGTGTGGCGGCGGCAGCGGCAATGGCCGAGTTACGCGAACAATTTCGCGGCCGACACTTGCGTGGCGCGCGTGACCTCGCAGTCGGCAAGCACACAAGAACCATTGCAGCCTGCACGTGAACCGGTATGCATTGATCTGCAGCAGCAGCAACTCGCGCGCGGCTCACGTGGACTCGGCTAGGCACTTCTTTTTTCCTCGTTTTCACGTGCGACCGGCAACACACTAACATCGATCGCGTAACTCTTTTTCTCATGCTCATGCCTCTCGAGTGCCAAGCACTACTATATATACATCGTATAATATAATAGTTGTACGCGAGCGAGCGAGCGCGCGCTCTGCACTCTCCCCACCCACCCTACCCTACCAGACTCTGACGTAATCTCAGGCACGCGGCCTAGATAAACGTTCCATCATACTCTGCCCTGCATACACTTTGCAGCAGTATACCATTGACACCTCGACTCGACAACCACAATATTTGGCTAAATAGTAAAAGCAACAACAACACACTCTCGAGCCTACTGTCAAATCCATTTGGCTCTTTTCACTTTAGAAAGACCGTTAAAGCGCTGCTGCCCGAAAAAGCAACGGTAAACCTCGAGGTAAACCTGCAACGATGCTCCCCGCCCAAAACATTCCCCAAAACCGAAGGACAAATAAATATTACACGGAGACAAAACCTGCTCGCTCAATGTTGTTGTCGGCTGGTGCATTATAAACTAATCCCTCCTCCTTCCCCGTCCGTACACTTACACCTATGTACACGTGCACGAGCGCATGCTTCTGCAAATTAGGCCATGGCCCACTTTTCTCACTCTTGCGCGCATATACGGATGGCGTAAAATCGGTCACCAATGGAGAGAAAGAGAGAGAGAGAGAGAGAGAGAGAGAGAGAGAGAGAGAGAGAGAGAGAGAGAGAGAGAGAGTATTGAGAGGAAAGACTGGAAGGTTAAAGAAAGACCAGAGAGTGAAGGGTCGACGGCGGGGGCGAAAAAGAAGGGGGGGGGGGGGGGGCGTAGCGGCATAGTCCCGTTTCATTTCAAGGATCCTCGATGGATCGCAACAGTATACGCAACAGCAGCCACGTGCTTATCGCCTAATAGAGTGAAAAAAGTATTCGTTTTTTTTTTCATTCGCTGGCTGCAAACAACAGCTCTTGCCTCTGACTATTGAAAAAAAAAGAGATGCGATATGGGTTTGAACATGCGTCGTTTAATGCTTCAAGGAAATGATGGTATAGGTGTCAGCTCGATGTTGCGTACAGAAATGCAACTGCGCTCACGAGCTGTTCAATAGAAAAGGACTAAATACAGGAGGAATGACAGTACAATGAAAAATAGATATTGAAAGTGAAAGTTCGTCCAGAGCAGGATGTCAGCTTATTGGTTTAATGCTAGAGTATGGCCAGAAAATTCATAGCCGGACATTGGCTCGATTGCGCTGTTACAATTATAAGGGTCAATGTTGGCGCAAGCACGTGCGTACACACGAGGGAGAGCTTCGAGGGAGAGGATGATGCAAAGTAATGTAGGTAACAAACGACTTACCAATGTTGAAAGGTTCCCTGCAGGCGAAGGAAGCCGGCAAAATCTGTGGATCCACTTTTGCTGATCGGCCGAATCATCCAATCGAGAGAATCGTGAGCAAGCGCAAGAGCGTGTCAGCGAGAAAGAGAGAGATATAGTGAAAGAGGACGAGGGTATCGTTGATATTGTCCTCGTAGGCACGTTGGTTGATTGGTAACACCACAACAACAAAACAACAACAAAAAACTTTCGTAAGCAGAAAACTTTTTTTACACGAGCGAAATTGTCAGTGTAGCACGAGAACAAGCACGAAATAAGCACTGGCGAATTACAGGTGCTACGCTAGTTCGTTGGTGATACGTGGTAGGTACGTGTGGTTGAAGACTGAGGCGTGTGAGCCTAATGTTCGCTCTCTGTAACGGAACGATGCAAACTGAGCTTCAGCTGCCTGCTGTCGTGGGTGCGGTTAGCTTGCGGCGCTCCGTTCGACTGTTGCTCCTACACTGGCTTGCTTGCTTGCTTACGTGCGCGCGCCAGCCCGCTTGCGTTCTCACCGCCGCCGCCGCCGTCGGCCCCAATCCAACTTCTCGCCACTCCGTGCTCCTCAGCTCTCTCTCTCTCTCTCTCTCCCCTCCCCCCCCCCCCCTCTCTCCACTCGCCGCACACTCGCTCGCCTCTCCTCTGCTATCTCCGCAACTCACGCGTGCCGCGTCTGGCGCGCGCCCACGACTTTCTTTTGCGGTGCGTGCATCTCGAGGTGGCCGCGTGCAGCTTTTGGCTTTTTCAAACGAGCTTCCAATTTGACGTTCGATACGACTTGCGCTGCTGCTTGGCTCGTTCGAATAATACAACTTATTTTTGTGTGGATTTTTTCGTTTTTGAAACGACGCCAATCAACGACAAATGTCTCCATATTCTTTGTTTGCAGATTGCTTTATTAGCCAGCTCTATGCGACTTCTCCTACTCCCACAGTTCCGAAAGCAACTCGCAATTATTTTACCCCACTTCCAATGCAACGCTCTTCTCTCTCCCTACTTTCCGCCGCTCTTTGCTTTGCTGCCGTCTCCCACTCGCTCGCTCGCTCGCTATAGTAGCAGTATATCAGTGAAAGCTATCCTATACTATTCCGGAGCTTTGTCTTCAAGCGCCATCAGCATTGACCTTTCGCGTCGAGTCGAGCCCATTTCTTCTTCTTCTTCTTCGATTCTCCTTCGTCTACTATTTTCCATTTTCCTGCTTTATGCCATGGAGCACGCTGCCTTATTCAATGACCTGATATCATTCAACGCGCACTGACTGTCGATAGAAAAAAAAAGTAATCCGATTCTATAAACTGGACTGTTGCAATGATAAGTTCTGTACGCTATGAAATGTCGGTCACTTTCCTATTTGTCGCGCTTTGCTCGTTGATCTTTGCTTCGACTTCGAACTAATCGGTCTATCGATGGACAATTGAGAGACAGCTACCTGTGCAAGGGATTTTTTTTCATCGTGTATTCTCGATTTGTTTTGTGGGGGGAAGGCTTGTTATTACATTAAGCGACGAAATTTTGTAGCTTTGACGTAAATAAAGAGCCGAGGATAGCTACGCAGAAGAGTGGAGGAGGCGAATTAAGGGACTCTTCTCCTCCGCGGTAATACTCGTCATTTCGTCGTCGTCGTCGTCGTCGTCGTCGACGTCGTCGTCTCTCTCTCTCTCTCTCTCTCTCTCTCTCTCTCTCTCTCTGTCTCTCTCTCCTCTCTCTCTCTCTCTTTCTCTCCCTCTCGCGCTCACGTCCGCTCCCACCTCCCATTTGCCACTTCTTCTTCTTCGTCGGCCAAACTGCCAGACAACGAGGGCATCAGCCCCTATGAATCACCAGGCACGCAGGTCACCTTCGCTTTTTATGTAATTTTGTTAACTTTGTCGCTTGCTTGCTTGCTCATTCACACGGATGCTCGCCTTTTTTCCTTCTGCGCCAAAATAATGCGAAGCGAGAATTTAACTCAACTGTAATTGCAACACTTGTTGAAACATTTTTTCCGTCTATAGCTTTTCCGTATGTTTGCGCCATCTAATGAATATATAGTTTATGAAAATCAGAATAAAAGCAAGATCCATTAGATACATTGTCATATTATTAGTTGACTAACCATATTCGACTGAATTAACATTTTTTTTCATTATATTTACTTTCTAATAATGCTGATGGATGAAAATAATTAGCTTTATTAAATTATTATTATTATTTGTATTACAATTACCGACTTTGTTGGCTAGATGTATCTATCGGTCATTCTATGCAGACAAAAAGTCGTCAATTGTACTCGAAACGCCCTAGATAACAAAAATCCGAACACTCAAAGTATACTGTAAAATTCAAATCAAATGTGGAAGGAGCAAGTATATGTACATTTCAAATAAATCACGATACAATCACTGACATACATTCATTTAGGCATTCATTGAGTCAAAGTTTAACTTTTAGTCATTTAATAGATATAATATAATAAAATTTTCATAAATCATCTTTTGTCATTTCCAGCGGGAATTTTTTAATTTTTTTATTGTTTTTAATCAATATTAAAAAGTTAAAAAGTTTTTAACAGTAAGAAATTAATAATAAAGTCGACAAGATTTCGATCAACCGGTCTCACAAATCCAAATCAGGATGCGATCGAAATAAACAAAGATCAGTATAAATATGACCGAGGATAACGATAAAATTGAATGTATGTAAGAGCGAGCTGAGAACGTATTGATTCTGACGAATTTGATGGTCAAAACAGTTTGAATGTAAAATAACGTAAGTGCAAGCTGAGCAATAGTGAGGTGAAGAGCAAGGAAGTGAGCAAAGTGGCAGTGGCAGTGGCATGGCGTGAGCGCTTGGTTTGGCTGGCCTCTACTCGGTTACTTTCATCGGCCAAGTGAAAGCTATATGAAAGTGCTTGATTGCAAAGTAGAAAGGTGAAATGCAGGATAAAAACCGACGCCGACGACGACGACGACGATGACGAGAATGCCGGCCATACCACGGAACTGAACAAAACGGAACGTTTAACTCTCCATGGCTTCGGCCACAACGATCGACCGCAATTCTCATTTGACCTCGCGTCGTTCTCCATCAACTCAGAGACTCCCCGATGCTTAATTTACATCTTTATATAAAATTGTATAAGAGAGCAGAACAGTTAAGGAGAGTTCGATGAAGCGAGTCTATATGAAATGAAACTGACTCCTGATCGCAATCCGCCTTGCGTATATACGGGTACATAAAATAGACGTGAGAAGCGCGGCTCGCGGATCGACAATTCAGCGCCAGCAGTGTCAGCAGTAGCAGTTCTGCACGGACAAGTGAAAAGAGTGCTGGAGCGCAGGTGTCACTGAACTGGCAAAACTTTCTTCTTTCCAACGACGTAATGAATAACGCGGCGGCAGGCGAGGTCGATGATTCTTAGGCTCTGACGAGCGCGAGTATAGGCCGCCTGCCTGGCAAAGCGAGGTACTTGTAATCGAATAGAGCAGCCAAGAGGGAAAGGTGTAGGTACATTTTCCGTCTTCGGATGTCAATGGCGCCGAATTCGCTTATATGGGAAAGCCGTTTTACTGAAAAAAAATGACGTAGGGAACATCGCGCTCGTTTATATATTCTACGGTTGTAGTCAGAAATTGTCGCAAGCACAGCTAAGCTTTTCGGAGCAACATTGTGAGATCACGTGTCGCGTATTTCTTTTTTCCCAACTCAGGCAAAGAAGCAGTAGAAGCAGCGTCGTCGTCTAGCCGGAGAAAGTATAAGCAAAGCCTTCCTTTCCCGGCTTTCACGCGCGCGGCTGTCTCACTTTTCCTCGAGCGAGCTATACAGCAAGCGAGAGCGCTTACGTGCAGAGAGTGCACCTACAGCTGAGAACATAGCGGCGACGGCGAATTTTTCTGCGAGTTGCGGCATATAAGCTTTTCCGGATGCTCATGATTTGTTGACCGGCGTTCCTATGATATAACTAAAACCTTTCCTAATCATCATTTCAACAATTGTTCCCCTGAAACGATGCTCCTTTATAGATGATGCTCGCACGGCTAGGATTTTGCTTACGACGTGCATTTTTTGAATAATTTCATGCGTTCTCAAGTATTTTGGCCATTGATTTGGAGCCGCCTCTCGCTGTGACTCACGCTGGTTATGTGTCTTTTTTTAGAGCAACGCATAACTCGCATACGTAAGCGTCAACATGATATATCCTGCATCGAACAAAAAAGACCTTGGAGCGACTGTTGGCTGGCGATGATCAGGGTCGAGACGATAGGGCAAGGCCCTCAAGGCCAAGTTCCATCGTTGCAGTGTAGACCCGGTGACATGCTAATAGTGACTTGCTTCCACCCCTCCTCACCTACCCTCCTCCTCCCTTCTTCTTCTTCTTCTTCTTTTTCTTCTTCTTTCCCTCCCCCCATCACACACTGCACAAAGTGTACGTGTGTGTGTGTGTGTGTGTGTGTGTGTGTGTGTGAGTGTGTGCGTGTGTGTGTGAGCGCCTGCATGCAAACAGAACAAGAGCTCCGCTGCATTCCTCTGAAGACGTGGAGAACTTTAAGTGTGGCAACACACATGCGAACTCTCTCTCTCTCTCCCTCCTTCCCTCTCTCTCTCTCTCTCTCTCTCTCTCTCTCTCTCTCTCTCGCTCCATGTGATAACTTTGCTTTTATTGCAACGAGTCCGAAACTTTATTAAATATCAAATTCATTATCGACCTATTCACTAAACCACTTGAGATTTATTATATTAACTAGGATATACTGTTATACAGTCAAATTATTTGCTCTACCGTAAAGTTTTTCTTCAAATTATTTGGGAAAACCCAATCGAAAATATTTTACAGGGTTTCGACATGTTTCTTTAGCACTATACAATACTATTTTAGTGACAGAATTAAAAATGAATATAGAACCTTTGAATTCGGATCAAGTATTGAACGTGTGTGTATTTATACTCCAGTAATCAATGCGTCTAAAACATGTAGAATCCAACTTGTAATCAAGGGATAATAAAAACGTAATCATTTTCTTCCACCAAAGTGTTGGGACGATAGAGAACGAGCGATGTATATTTCAGTGAGATATATATCGGTTCAAGTTGAAAGTAGTGGCAACTTGCCATTGGCAAGCAAAGACGAAAGAGAAAGTGAGAAAGCGACTTGATTTGAGTGCATGCGGCGACTATACGTGTATGCATGTGCATGAGTACGCAAGTGCACATGTATATGTGTATGTATTGTGCGCAATTTCTCTACTGAGATAATTTAATACAAAAAAATTACCATAGATCTTCAACAAGCTTAGCTTGATCTAAATATGAAATTTGATATAGTTTTAAACATTTGGAATAGCGGTTGACCCCCATAAATTATCGTATAAAATATTAATAGATCTATTTAATTACGTCAAGATTTACCAAGCTAGGTAAATAAGAGTTCTATATATATATCGTAAAAATGTGTTTTATTCAGTTTGAATTTGATCGGAGTAATTTTTAAATTTTTAAATGGCGGGCCTCCACTTTGTATGGTAATAGTCAAGTTTACAGCGTACTACTAGGCTCATGTATAAAGTATTTATTGCTTATGTTTTTTCAAGTGGCTAGTGACAGTTTTTCATGAAAGCAGAGCATCCGGGTCTCTAATTTCAAAGACTTGTAGCAGATGAATTGTCAATATTAAAATTATGTTTATTAGTATTGTGCGATCTGTCAAAATGTGATTATCAATAGAAATTTTTTAATAAGTCCATCCCCTACGTGCCCAACACAAATTTTTTTTTATCTGCTCCAATGTCATCTAATTGTAGTATTCGCGTTAGGCAAAAATCAAGCAGAATCATCAAACAGTATCCGCGATCACGCTGCCACTAACACTATAAGCTACAAGTATTGCATTATGTGTGTGACTAGAGGAGGATGGTGGGAGAGATGGGTGGGCGGGCGAGTGGAGTCGGCGGAGAGCATCGCTCGTGTGTACGAGTGCATGGTCTTTTGTGGGTATTACTCCGCGTGCGTAATCAGAGAAAGTCGTTGACCCTCTTCTTCTTTCTTTGATATGAATTAACACACGCGCGCACACACACACACACACACACACACACACACACACACACACACATTTTCGTGTTTTATAAATTTTCCAACGAGAGCTATAGGATTTTTGATTATACAGCATGAATTGTATTGTATATAACCCAACTGTGTTGTGCAACAATTCGTAAAAACTTTAATATTGTCATGTTTTGCTTATTCTGAAATACTCAAATCCTATACGCGTACGTGCAGTATTTTCTTATGCAAACGTTGGCATTTTCCATAGAAATTTGCTTTTTTTCCTAAAAAAAATGATTCATGATGGCGCTTTTTGAAGGATTTTCCGAGGTATCAATTATGGAGTCCTCGAACATAGACCTTTGGGGCTGAATTTCTACAGTTTAAAGTCTACTCACCAAGTACTACAAGGTTGAACCTTCCTTTATAAACACGTCACGACGACCATGTTCTAATATCAAAAAGAAAAAAAACGAAGAAAAGAAAATTCTAATTGATAAAGTAATGATATTGTATCTATATACCTCACAATTCAATAATCAATACAGCAGAAAAAAAGTCAATTAGAGCGATTATTTGTTCAATATTTTATTCATACCGGATGTTCCATTTCCTCTCGACTCCAAAACGTTCTTCATTTGATGTAAATTAATTAATTAATTCATTCGCTTTCCTTATTGAGATATTCTTATATTAAGCCAAACAAAGTAGATTGGCCAAATGGAAAACTACGCAAAGTCTTTGTATTTGTGCAAGGCGTAAGTACTTATGTCACGGCGTGATGAACTTTAAAATTTTGCATAATTTTGCCAACAGCTCGGAGGTAACTTCTAAATTTACAACTTGCAGTTTGAACTATAATCTCCATACATTTAAATCTATTAATGAAAATGCAAGTCGCATTGATATTGGTTTTTCTCAGCGTTAAATAGTTACCTTCCGAGCTTACTAGTCTAAATGATCTGTTTGATTGCAAGGCATCGTTGAAAGGATTAATTTCTTGTTATGGGTAATGCTTTCAACTTTAGTGTTCTACTATATTGTTAACTTTATTATCTCGTACCATACTGTTATATTCCACCGATATATTATTTTGATTACACTTGTTGTATTTTTACTTACTTGTATCATTTTGTAAAGGACCATCAAGTCCGTTTATAAGCAATAAATACATAAATAAATAAACTTACTGGCTGTAAACATGAGGATCTAATAAGAAATTTCACTTTTCTCCGTTCTTCAATTAGCTATCGATTCATCTGTTTCTTCTCACCTATTTTCGAAGGTTCTTTTGGTTTCGTTTATGACTATTTTCAGTGTGAGAGCAGGAAATAACACGACGAATTAATGGAAAAAAACTATGACAATGCTGATTGAAAAAGAGCAAAATTGAAAGGAATAACACGATATTATATTTTGTGGCTTTTTGCGACACTCGGAATTATAAATATACATATAGAAAAATATTAAATGTCATTCGTACTCTTTTGGTTCAGGATTCAGATTATCTTCGACGTAATTAGTATGATCAATGTTTTCTAGGTCTTGGGCCTTGTGATGTTGAATTTCAATAGGATTACATGTAGTTCTGCAACTTTCGAATGCACTTACTCGGGAAAGTTCTTCGGCCAAGAGAGATTCATTGTCGAGAAAAATACAGAGAGAAAGTTGCAGTAGGTCCTTATTCAAGAATATTTCATAACGGTACAACCACCAACTCGTTCTTACGTCAATTATTAGTTTAAAATCATCGAGTCCATTCACATTAAAGAACCTTCTTCTTAAAACATAACGGGCCCTTTGTCTAATAAATGTAACTCTAAACATTCTATCAATCAATGTTCTATCAATGTTTTATCTATGGCTATAGAATAAAGGCAAGGGATATCGAAAATTGATAAACATATTTAGATTGAGCCGGAAAATATGACTTATCAGTATTCTTATACTTCCAGAAGATACATTACCTCCATGAAAACACCAACTTCGTTTATCAGCAGTGAAGCGTGCATTCATTGAAGAAAATTAAACCTTTCCACATTACATTTTAGCTTAAGCTCGTCGAATTCAATACAATTGGCACTCTTTAAAGATATCTTCAATTCTGAGCACTACATTGAAACTACAAATTTTCCCAAATTACGCGCGCTATAGATTACTGTTACACGTAAAAACAAGCAAAAGTTATTGTTTATTGTATATGTAGGCATGTTATTATCACATATATCTCTGTATCACACATATCTTACGTTTGCAATGCGTTTTCAAAACATTACTTTGAACAACAACTCTCCGCAACAAGTGAAAAACTTTATTTGTTCTTGTGTAAATAAAAATTCATCCAAGAGAAACGAAAAAAAATAATATAAATATTACGAAAAAAAACACAGAAGAGCGTTTCACGGGAAAGTGGTTCTCAGAAAGTAGCGACCAGTGATACGGTCACTGGTCGCTACATTACAGTTGGCACATTACCGCATGCATAGCATACATTGTTTAGTGAAATATTTTGTTACAACTTTGCTGTCGAGTATTGTGCATTTCATTCTGCAATGATTTCATTTAAAACAGACTGATGATTTCATTTAACTGACATTACCAATACACCAGTCTTCAGAAAAATTACCGAATAAGAAATTATTAAGTCCTTACAGTTATTTCAACATCCTTCAATTTTACTTCATACGTATTACAACTAAAGGTACTTTTTAATCGTTTTTAAATGAACACTAACAAATAAAACTTTAATTTTATTATCTGCACAATTCAATTTGAGGTTTTGTAAAAATTAAATCGTACCCATGCCCTTGCCTGCGACATATTTATTTTATTTAATCAACATTTTTATTTATTTATCAATGACTTACGATAATATTCATGCCCAGAAGAATGATAAAAGAAAGACTAACATTTTGGTGTTATTAATCAAAGTTACACAAACTACAATCTGGTAAAAAGAGAGGGAGAGAGAGAAACTACAAACCAAAATAACATATGTACATAGTTAAATATTAGCCGCTCTTATAAACTCTTACTGCAAATCTCGCTTTGGCTTTCCTTTTCAAAATATACTAAATATGTATCATATATTCAAACTAAGAAATTAAAAAAGTTTTGAATAAATTCTAGAAGAAAACATTTTTCCTAGAAAATATATAGCGATAAAAAAATGTAACATTGCGTTGTTGATTTTTCATACAACAGGCTCGATCGACGAGCAGTTTCGTATAATTTGTTTGAAGCTTAGTAGTTAATGAAAATAATAAAGATAAAAAAAAATTCTTCTTTACCCCAACGTAAATTTGAATCGCTTTACTTGCTTGTTAAAAGGTTGCTTTCACGAGTTCACAACATTCTCTATCGGTTTGAAAATGATAGGCAGTCGACTTTCCAAGCGTGTAACTTTGTGAAAAAAAATCGCCCGAAAATACGAC
>JAWWMK010036885.1:0-12564 GCA_035047105.1 Galeopsomyia nigrocyanea
TCACGAGCATTTTCCGACACTACATACCTTCAAAAAGAAGAGGAAAAAGGTCCGGAAGCCTTAGCATTAAAAAAAAAAATTTTTCCATTCTAGACCCCAGAAAAGTGTGTTTTTTTTAAGGATTTCGTCATATAGTCGGAGAAAGTTATATACTGAAGACAAAGTTTCAAAAGATGTCGAGCACGTGTTCTCTTCCAACATCCATAAATGTCGCAACGTTAGCGTTGTTTTGAAAGAGGAACAACGTATTGTATATATCGTCCTCCTCCGCAGGTGCCAAAATGAAAAAGAAAAAGCAATAAAAATCCGGAAATCTCCATCTTGCAAGGTCGGAGAACCAGTCTGACGAAAAAAAAAATGAGAGAGAAAATAAAGCTCGCCCCATTGACGCGCATGGCGTGGGCGAAAAACGATAAGAGAGTCGACGTGGCGAGAGAGAGAAAGAAAGATAAGCGGCACCAGTTTCGCGGGAACCACCTACACTACATACATACTTGCTTGTTTGTACGACGTTAGGAATTTTCTTTATTTTTTTTTCTCTCTCTCTATAGAGGATAATGATGTTAGATTGGAGTTTTTTTTGTTTTGCTTTTTTGTCGGGGAATGCAGTTTTTGATTTGTTAGATAAAGTGCAAATAGGGTAATGGCACTAGTTTTCGTCACCTTAAGGAATCAATGCTCTAGTTTCCGGCCACTTGAGCTGTATATAATTTTGAAAAGCTATAAAAAATAAAAATAACCTTCAAAATGTGTTCAGTGTATACTGTAGAACAATTTGGAACAATCATATCGTTGAATAAGCGAAAAGAAGGTTCCTTTATTCGTGTTTGTTTAGTGGTCGGAAACTAGTCTTAATGAAAAAGTTTAATGCGCTAGTATCCGACCACTTTTACATCATTGTTCAACAAATAAATTCGATGTTTTTACGCAACCAAACAAGTTTCAATGCGTCCAACAAGTTCAATTGATTAGTATTCAACCGTTTATTTTGCTTATTTTACCGAAATTCATTTAATAAACGTTCAATGAAAAGTGGTCAGAAACTAGCATTTTCTTAACTCACAAGTAGAGTTTTTTTTACGTCTATTCGTACTAAAAATCTCAGTTTATCGTCAATTATCTACGCAAAATTCGCAAACAGAATTGACATTTCCTCCTTATCACCTACAACAACAACAAAATTGAAGAAAAAAATGTAAAAGACATATCCGAAGCGTTTTCATTCAGTCGCGCTGTGAGTTATATAGTATCGATTCGCTGCCTCTGCTGCCTGCTGCTGAATGGAAAACGAGGGCAAGCGCGCAGCCCATTCACGGACTTCTCCGTGCGGCGCGCGCGCGCGCGCCATACGGGTTCGACGTCCGCCGCTTCCGTCCGCGACTTCCTCAGGCTTTTATAATGAGATTTTTATTTGCGAGCTGCGCGGCGGAATAAGAGAGAGAGAGAAAAAAAAACGTAAGATTGATGGCGCCAAGCTTTTGCTCTCTGTTTTTTTTTCACTTCTCTCGGGTGGAGGGATGATGATTGATCGCACCCGCGCTTTTCTTAATTGAATGTGTTTGATTTTTTGACTCTCGGTGGCTTTTTTTTTTTTGTTTTGTTATCGAACAAAAAAAATTTTTACTTGTTTAAATATGTGTATTACTCGAGCGACTGATATAGTGACGCGAGTTGGGTTATTATCGGTGATTCTTTATCTACGGCTGTATAATATACAGGAAGTGCCCAGCTTATTGGTATAAGCCCGTACTGCAATTATGTCAAGGAAAAACACTGATAAATAGATCGAGTAGTCGATAAGACTAAAATTCGATGTTTTATTTCTTGCGTTAATGAATTGCTTATTGTATATTTTTAGATCGATTGAATTGATAGGAAATCCGCGAAAAGATTGAAAATATATGTTATTCGAATATTTTAATTATCCACCGCTAGGAGCATCATAAGCATCGGATTGAAGAAAGTAAAAAAAATATGTTGTGCGACAATAAAGAGCCAGTTCGAGAGCCAGTTTCTTTTGTAAAGATGAGATCTTCTTAACTTTGAATATCAATAATTAATTGAATTGATTGAAAGTTGGCTAAGTCAAAGGGCTTTGCTTTCATGGCAGATGTTATCATAACCTCCTCGTGTAAAAACAAAAACAAAATCTTACATATTACAACTCAAATACACAATTTTTCCAAATTCACCTCAACCAAACCAAAAAATTAACATAACGACCCATCTTAAAAAATCCATCCGATCATCAAAACGCCAAGCTTATAAATTTCCCGAGAGTTCGATCTTGCAAAAAAAAAAAGAAGAAGAAGAAGAAAGAAAGAAGTAGTAGCGTCGGCGTTATAGCCGCCCATTCACAGTTTTCCCATTCACGCTCGCAGCCAATGTATATATACCTAAAGCAACCCACGCGGGACCTCGTTAGTCATTCAGTTTAGCAGCCCCGCCACTGCCGCCGGTTTACTATAGAGAGTGAGAGAGAAGAAAAAAGATAATCAGGTCATCAGGTCATCCTCCCCATTGACGTCTACGTTGCCACGGGTTACCAGTAAAACTGCACAGTATACATCCGAAGGGGGAGGATATAAGGTTAAGCACCGTGAATTGGGTCGAGGATGAAATGCATCCAAGGATATATATATATTTTTCCGATCCTTCGGGATCCTATGTACTCTCTTAAACCAAGGCTGCACGCGCGACGGGAAAAAGAACCTTGCTTCAGCTTCTTTTATTTTTTTTTTATTTTTTACGTGTTATACGTGCGCACGATTCGAAGGCTTTCGCGTTCGCGCGCGGGGGAGGTTTTTTTTCTTCTTTTTTTTTTCGGAAGAATATCTCGTTATTGGGTGATACGTCTTTGCCCCGTGTGTATATATAAATAGCAATTTACTTTCAGCTATGTCGAAATTAAGTGTCTGTTTATCTTGCCAGTGATGTTTGCGCACACGTGGAAAAAGAAGAGAATTGAGACCTCCAATTAAGACGGACAATTTTTGTAAATCAAACGTCAACAACGTAATTGAATTATACTCGCATAGCTAAAAAAAAACGAAAGGAAACAAATTTGTTTACTCTCGCCTATACCGCTTGCACACGCGAAACTATTTATACACACACGCGAAGAATTTTATGAATGAAGTTTTTTCATTGGGAAAGCTTGTATATACGAGAAAAGAAATGGCTTCTTTTTTTTTCTTAACGACTCGCGCGCTCACGCGTGGGAGTTCGAGCGTATACGTAAAAGCTTGTTTGATGAATTGTTTGACGAACGTCCCACGCACGCGCCTTCCTTCTTCTCTTTTTTTTTTTCTTCATTCATTTGTACAAACAGTCGGATTACAAAATTGCATTTATTATTATGCCGCCTTAACGCATACCGACGCGCGAGCTAATTTATCGTTGGCCAACAGCAACATGCGCTATGAGAGTTGGATATTTGCATGGAAACTGTATCGTTATTTTACATACCTGCTAATACGTTGCGATTAGCAATGCTTGCTATATACGATTTTTTTTTAGAGTATATTGAGTGGTTGGATTAGTAAAGTTGTGAGTTTGGTTTTTTTTTATTGGGCTTAGTTTTGGAGTTTGAGGTGTTATTTATATTAAACTGATATATCAATTTTAATGACATTAAATATTGCTTGTAATTCGACAAAGAGATGTAATTATGTACATGCAGAAGAGAGATTTTGGGTAGGTAAATGCTTCAAAATAAATACTATCAGATTTGAAATGATAACTCGACGATTCGTAGTAGTGATGTACACCAGGGTGACACGTACTTAAAATACATATTGATTAGATAGTATTCCAATAAAAATATAATTCATGACTTTTCGTTTTTGTGTGAAATTTAAAAATCACTTTCTTAAACCCCTATGTAGACCTATGCCTTTTGCCTGCGTAATTGCAACCTATTTAAATTTACATGTAATATAATTACAAGAAAAATTGGCATTAATTTTTAATTTATTTAATTTAATTTAATTTCAGAATTTATTGATATAATTTTGCATTTGATAAATAAAAATGTCAACGACGTGTATTTTCAGGTTAGTTTATACTTATTTTTGTTCATTCGATGGAAAAAAGAAGATTAGAACGCAAGAATAAATTAAAAATATACGAGAAATAATGTTTTTTTTTTTCGATATTTTCATTTTCAATGTTCGGCGTTAGAGGGATCATGATGTTGAAACACACTATAACAAAAAATGTCTTATTTTAGATAAAAAAAACTAGTTGTGAGATATAAGAATGTTATTTTACTCCATCGTTTTTGGCAAATAGTTAATGCAACAAGGCTTGTTATCAATCGAAACTCAAAATTAAATAAATTTAATTCCATGTTTCGTTCAAACATAGTTAAATTGGTACCCCATCAACAAAACATTTCAAATCATCCCGTCTCGCAAAAAAAAATAAAACCTGTAAATCAAAAATTATCCCCTTTAAAAAAATCTATCCCCCACAGAAAAAAAAAACAATAAATAATCCTAGCAGTACAAATATTTACGATAACAAAAGTCGCAGAGCCCGGATCTTCCCCCCAAAAACAATATATTCCACGAGACTTAGCGTTCCCGCGCGTGCGATGGTACAAAAATAGTCGCCGAACGCACGTTACATCGAGTTGCATAATGGCACATAAGCTAGTAAGCATCTTTCTTTTTCGGATATATAGAGTTTCCACGAAAAAAAGAGAGAGAGACCGGAAGTATAGCGGCAGGTGGTCACCGGATGCCAGCAGCAGCTTCCCTTTCCGGAACTCTGGCGCGCGCGCATGCAGCCGACAATAGAGTCTTTTCGCACTTTTTTTTTTATTCTTTCCTTTCTTCCTTCCCTCCTGAGGAGCTAGGTTTTTCATTGTCTGACACGTTCCGGGATTCAGTCAGCTCTACTATACCTATACGCGGGTGACGACGAATTGTCTGGGAGCTATGCTTTATGGGGGGTGTTTCAATATGGAAATGCGATTATTTCGGTTGTTTATGGCTCTGCGTTGCTGTCTTTTCTTCCTCGTACGGTTGTGGATTGTTTTGGATTGTCGTGACCGGAAATGATTAGCAGTAAACTAATTTTTGTAAATGTTGAGTTGTGTGACGATTTTTCATCGTGGTAATATTTCAATCAGGTAGAGTTTATAGAATTGGAATTACTTTGAAATTCGAACGCCAGGGTGACACGAGTCTCGAATAAACATTAGTGACAATACTCTTTACATCTTTATTATAATATTGAATTAACATTCACTTTACCGACTTATGTTGATTGTCTAAATCGAGTAGATGCAGATGCTTAGGCATGTCATAAAAATGCAATTCCATGAAAAATCGCAAAAATGAAATACCGTTAGATTTTCAAACAATTTTCCTCATAAAACACACACTGTAAGATATACGAAATGAAAACTGAAGAATTTTCCTTATCCCACGCCTCGTATAATGACGCACACGCACACTCGACAAATGCAGGTATAGCCACTCGAACGTAATACTTGAGCGCGAACAGAGAGGAAATGTTCAACAATCACTCAAAAATCGTCTTCCTCCCACCTTCTCCTCCTTCATCTTTTTCTTCTTTTTTTTTTTGCTCCGGTAGTCTGGGAAAAACGCCCATACGAGAGGCCAAAATTTCAGAGAGCCTACGAGTCATGCGGCACAGACAACACAAGGTGTCGAGTGAAGAGCAAAAAAAAAATGAGACTCTCTAGAGAGAGAGAGAGAGAGAGGGAGTACGATCCATCAAACACGAAAGTTCGTTATCGTCAACGGATTTTTCCCTCTCACGCGCCACTTTTTTTTCGCGACCGAAAGGGAGGCAGAAGAGAGCTACATTAGACTTTGAGAGTGATACTCTCTCTCTCTCGCTCGTCTTCTTACTCTATAATAAAGCGTAGGTCTACCTCTTCAAAAGGTGGCAATCATTTTTCTCTCTCTCTCCTTCTCCTCCCTTAAAAAATTTCAATCTCCTTCCTTTCAACATCTTTTTCATTCTGCAGATAATTACAGAAATACATCGTACATTTGCAAATCGAATTTCCAAAAAAAATTCCCTTCGACATTGTACATTACAAGGGCGGTTGGCAAAGGTAAAAAGAAGGAAGGGGCGGAAACTACCATTCTATATAGACGCGCGGCGCGTGTGCACATTGCCGGAAGTGGCTCGCGCGCATTCCCACGGTTATCCCGTGCTGCTGCTGCTGCTGCTGCCTGCTGCTTTCTCTCCACGCGCTCGACGTGTGCCCACCGCACGACCGAGGCCAAAGCAACAGCAGCAGCAGCCGCCAAAAAACCTTTTTTAAAGGGCCCCCACACAGCTGACGTCGACTTCTTTCAACGTCTCTCTCTCTCTCTTTTTTGTTGTTGTTGTATTCAGTGAGGGATGGTGTGTTGATTATATTGTGCGTGAGTTTTTGCGATTGGGATGACGTTGGACTTTGAAAATCTTTGTGCGAGAGAGATTTTTATTTAAAAAAAAATAAAAATTGTAAGATTTTTCCCATGAGAAAATCCATCTTAGCGAGCGTTACGTATATCGTCGCTGTATTACGTCGTCGTCGTCTCTTTATCCCTCTTGTCGTCACACAAATCCCTACGGAGCAAACAATAGAAGACGACGACGATATAAGGCGATCTGTGTACAACCGGAAAGCCAAAGCTTATAAAAATCCGTGAACAAATTTCCTCTCCTATAGCAAACGACAAAAGATCCAAAGAAAATTCTCCCTCTCTCACGAAAAGAAACTCTTTTTTTTTTTTCTTTTCGTCGTCTACGTTCGTAATCGGATTTCCTTTGAGGATCGGAAGTATTAGCCGCGTTGCAGGTGGATGGAATTAGCTTGGTGGTTGCTATGGGAAAAAAAGGGAAGAAACAAGCTTTGGCTTGAACATTCTTTTTTTTTTTTATAATCTAACGGTAAAAATCTGCGCGTCCGCTTCTGAACCGAGGAAGAGAGAAGCACGCACAATCTGCTATTGTGGGCCTCGATTCATGAATGAAGCGGCACTTCCGCTCAGAGGGGGAGACTATACTCTCAATGGGACACCAACTCTGCACGTTCTGCCGCTGCTGCTGCTGCTGCTGCGTGCCGTCCGCGTTTTTCACTGTGCGAGGGACTTTATATAGTGTATTAGCGTGTGCGATAATTTTTTTTTTTTTTTGCTATTATAGATTCGAAGGTGTTTTTGTAGAATAGGAAGACGTATAGGGTTGAATATGTATTTTGATAAATGTAAATTTCCGTGTTGATCTCGTTAGGAACATTGCCTACACGTTAAAAATTTGTTGTTTGAGATTTTCTTTTCTGAGCTCTGACGATAGAGGGCATATAATCTGTAGATGCAATCATACGATATGTGCATTTTTGTATATTTAGAGTGAGTTTTTCCTACGATCGATGTAAAATTTGTTGTGAAAAATTTTTAATTCTATTCCTGCATGATAAACGTCCAAGTTTCGCTGAACATATTCAGCTTCTTTAGGACATCTTTATTAAATGTTGAATTCACAACTCGAAAGAGTTGAAAAAAATTACATATTAACATCACTGTTGCGGTATACAAAATCACATTACAAATGGGGCAACTTACATGTCACAATTACATTTAATTATTGCACAATCTGTGTTACGCATTTAAACATGTCACTAATGTCGAACTAACTAATACATTAGAAACCAGTAGTCTAAAATTATAAACAAAGTAGAAGTAACGACAATGCATCTTGCTCATGTACCATTCTTAACGAGACTTAACAAGTTTATTCCTGGATGAGTCGGTTCACTTATGATCAGTTCACCTGATTCTGAAATAAGCCATTAAAAGAAAACCTCGTACAAAAGCGACGAATAATCAAACTTTACAGAAATTTTCTCCGAAGCAACCCCCACAGACGATTCTCGGTAAAAATTCGAAACTCTTCCTCCATATAAAAGTAAAATTCCAATAAATAATAATAAGCGCAAAGCAGGATGAGAAGAATAAAAAAAAAAGTTTTACTCGTAAAAGGCGTAGGCTGTTCGTCGTCGTCGTCGACGTCTATTTTCGGGCTGGACGTTCCATATAACTTCGGCCGAGATCTAATTTAACTTCTTTTTTTTCACTTCTCTTTTCCCTTCTCATCCATCTCCCTTCGCGGAGGAGACGACGACGCCCACGCATCGATAATACACTGTAAACTCGCTAATGGAATTGTATTTCCAGGTGGTGGCACCAAACTTCCGGAGCTCTTTTTTTTTTATCTCTCTTTTTCGGTGTATTCTAATTAAACGTGGGTGCGCCACACTTATGTATAAACACACGCACACAAAAAAAAGAAGAAGCTCGCGATACTAATTGGCACGCTATTTTTAATACTGGATAATTGGCTTCTCTCTTTTTATTTGGTGGTGAAAGAAAACAACTCGGGTTGAAAGAAAAAAAAAGTTTGTTCTTTGATCTTCACCGACGTGATGCTCGTATTATAATGACGGTGTGTGTGTGCTGTTTAATTGAGGTGGTGAATTGATTAAGGATTGATTGAATGATTTTTACTTCCGTTTCCTCTGGGAATCTTTTTTTTTTTTCGGGCCTCGGCTTATGATATTTGATTGAAAATTTCATTAATTTGTAAGTCAGAATGAAACCATGTTTTCAGATGATGCTCATGTTTTTAGAAGATTAACTTTTTGAATGCTAGGAGGATTCTATAGAATCGAATACTTGTTACTGAATAATGTTTTTGTAATCATAAAAATGTAAGGGTTTTCATTGTTCATTATAAACGATTCGATTACAAATGAATTATTCGATGAAGTTTGGTTTAAGTGTTGTTGAATTAGATGTTGAGTAACATCTAAGCAATCCGCTGAGGGCTATAACGTATCGTCAAATTCAAAAAATCACAAATGTTTTGTTGGAGAAATGTTATTCCAACTAAATATTAAACTAATATTAAATAAATCAACGATTATTTTCATTCGCTCTAATAACAAAATTAACGTAATATTCATTATTTAACTGTTACAGATAAGCCGACAGAGCATAGACGCATGCAAGGACTACTTCAGAGACGATCTGATGAAGAGCGACTGGACGCTAATGGTGGAACTCAAAAAGCTCTTCCAGATCCTCTAATCGCAACGCGCGTAATTTATCGTGCATTCGAGTGTGCAAAAAAAAAAACAAAAGTTTGCCCACATGGACTTTTTATATGTGTACATGAGACAATTTTCCCCTTATATGCCCCTTTTTACGTTCATCAACACATACACACATTATTATACATAAAAAAACGCGCGCTATGAAATGGCCAATTCACGCTGATAATACGTGATATATAAAGTAGTTTGTAGCTCGAGAGAAGGTTTTTTTCCTATATTATACGCGATTCGCTTTTTATCGAGTTTTGTTTTTTAAGAATGATTTTTTAAATCAAGCTTTTTATCGATAGATCTATCCGGTATAGGTATACTGGTCCGAATTGTAAATTGTGTTTTCAATCAATTTTACAGGGAGTGCGTTTTTTCAGCAAGAAAAAAAAATTGAAAAACCACGATAATTAACTTTTTCGAAATAATTAAAAAAAAAATCGGAATGTACGCAGATTTTTGTACAGATGCATTATTTATGTGTATACTTGTAGCACAAAAAAAAAAACGAAAGGAAGGTAACGAGCAATTTAAATGAAAAAAATGAAGCAAAGAACTACTCTAAATGTGTAAAGAAACAAAAAAATAATAAAGCAAAAAAAAAAGTAAAGCAAAGATGAGAAGTATTTGTGCATTCGCGAGGCAGAATTTAGAATCATACGTGTTAGGTAGGTGCTATATGAAAAAAAAAGTACGTACACACACCCACGTATGTAGAGAGGCTAAAACAAATAAAAACGTATAAATCTAAGAAGGAGTGCCGAAGAAGAACAGGAAAAATTAATGTTTCCAGTTTGCGCTGTATTAAGAGAGATGAAAAACTTTCTTCGTTCCCGTTTCTATATACACGAGTTAATCACTCGAAAAATTGTATCGAAGATAAAGTGACTTGTGTACTTTTTCTTTTTTTTTTTAAGACGAAGTAGGATAGAGTCGATCGCTTTGAGAAATTCGATCGAGAAGAAAGTTTTCTTGTGTTCTTTTTTTTAAAGATTATATAAAATGAATCATGTGCACTGTCCGATTTATTTCCATGTATTTTTCTTTTTAACAATCGATTGATTGGCGTAAATTTCTTTTCAAACGATGTGATGAGAAACAAAGAAGTTACTGAAAAGGGATCATAATACACTAACAAACATTTTAAAACGTGTTTTTTGGAAACAATATTCAGGTAAAAATATTTTGATTAAAAGTAATCTACTACCCAATAAGAGCTGAAAGAAAATGTTCGACACGTCCGACCGTCCACATCTTCCAACATTCTTTTAAAAAATTATCATATTATTTGTATATAAAGAATGCAAAAATAAAAAAAAATATATGAACAACTCCGATTCACTTTCGTAAAGCCGAATTAAAAGTCGAACGAAAAAAAAAAGAAGTCAATGTTGCCTAAGTTCAATACTTCAGTTTGAACAACACAGAGAGACAGAAGCTTCGTCGACGAAAATTTTTGATAATCCAATACACTACGTCGTGTAGTTCGGAAGCGGATGCACGATAAGCGCGAGTCAAACAAGTGATATACCTAAAAAAACAAGATTATGTATGTGTGTGTGTAACCACCAAGCTTTATATAACGCAAGATCGCCACGTCGATTGTGCGACAAAAAAAAGCTTTTTTCTGTTCTCCCTTTCTTGTTTTTCTTTCTCTTCTTTTTTTTTCTAGGTAATAAACATTACTTTTTACACGTATGGCTTAAGAAAGTTTTCTGAAAAAGACTATTACGAATAAACCATTGTTTATCGAAGCTTTCACACATATATATATATTTTTTTTCCTCACCTATCGCACCGATCAATCATCATTCTTTTATATACTCGGCAGGAGGTCAATTTTCCAGTAATTGCCTTGGATGAGTTATCGGCGTTCATAAAAATTTCATCGTTATTCATTTCTTACAGTCAAAACGCTGTTTTTACTTTATGAATGAAACAGACTCGACAAACGCATACATATATTAACCGTATATATCATCGTTGAATTTCTAATGCGAGCGAAAGAAGAAAAATTTGGCATTCAAGTGAAAAGAATCGTCGATCTTGAGAGATAAGATATGACATTGATAAGAAGAAAAATTATATCGGTTAAAATACAATCGACCGTAAAAAAAAAGTGATTGTTGTATAATGAACGTAGTACGCGTGCACTGAATTTTTCATTACGCTACATTAAACTTATCTAAACAAACATCAACGCACCAACATTTTTAACAAAGCAATTACGATGATTTACAGAATATACATTCCAAACGACTTAACAACGAACGAAGTATACACAACTCATCATCGAAATAAAAATCGACGCGTAATTTAGTAAAAAGCCTCGTCGAATTAAAGGCATGACACATACACACACACGTGCGCGCGCCATTAACTTAATTAATTAAACTCGCTTTCAGTTTTCAAAAAATCCTCGCAAAAAAAAAATTAAATTTCCCCTCAGTGTATATATAGTAGACGATGCCGCACCCATTCCCGAGCCAAAAAAGTGAGCCTTAATGAATGAATATACGAAAAGCCCCTGGCGCGCATGTCTGGCGTGTCCTTGCGTGAAGCAGCACGGCGCGCGTGAGAGAGTATTAAGGTGGGGAGAGTGAGAGAGAGAGAGAGAGAGAGAATTCAATGAATTGGTGCGTCGCTATATATCGACTCGTCATTCATGCTTCGCGCACGTGGCTGCGCGTGTATATATATATATACGCTTTTTTTTTTGCTTCTTCATTTGATAAGAACACCTGCCGTTCGATGTCTCTTGTCTTTTTTCCTTAATTGCGCGCAAATACCAGCGGAAATGACCTTCGGGACTTTTAGCTGATTCGTTCGGTGTATGATTCTCGGTATTGTAGGATATCTGTTACTTTCGCGTGTTTTTGGCGCGCGAGAGAGAGAGAGAGAGAGAGAGAGAGAGAGAGAGAGAGAGATCTGTTTGATCTCCGTTCGCGGGGAAATTTCGATGATGAATTTTTAACTATATACCTTGCGGATCGTTGTTTATTCGTATTTACGATCTAATGAATCTTTTCTTTTTACGAGTCGGAAATGCGCACGAGAGTTGGCGGTGAAAAAAAAAACAAGATAAAGTTGGAAAATCGATTCGATCGAGATTTTAAACACCCACGAATCTCATATTTCGTAATATAATTTACGCAACATGACGGATTTACGTAATTACCAATCAACAAAATTAATTACAAGCGAGAAAACTACGTCCGTAAAGCAAAACTCGCCCGTCGAAACAAAGTATGATTTTATATGTATAAATATAGACGGAGCGTAGGAGTCCCGAAGAATTAGTTCGTAAAGGGTGTCAAAGGCAAAATAGTACTTTGTCAAAATATAAAGGCGTGGACTGCACGTTTGGCTTTTTTTTTTGCTAAAGATGCAACGTAGATATTCTCTCCATGACGGTGTGTATATATATATAA
>JAWWMK010036896.1:0-12562 GCA_035047105.1 Galeopsomyia nigrocyanea
TTTTGCTATCATTTTGATTGGTCAAAAATGTTTCTAGCGGTCTTAGAAGCCGAGAAATCAATATTTGAACAAATGCCATTTTTTGCCTATTTTCTGTGAGAAAAGCCCATTTTATTATAATGGGAAAATGCCGAAAAAGTATGTTCACGAACATTTTCCGACACTATATACCTTCAAAAAGTAGAGGAAAAAGGTCCGGAAGCCTTATATATAGCATCAAAAAAATTTTTTGCCATTCTAGACCCCAGAAAAGTGTGTTTTTTTAAGGATTTCGTCATATACACATGCACTCCGTACCTTATTTGGAACGCTACATCGTGAACTTTTATAACTCCATCAAAATAAAAAAAAAAGAAGGTTTCTCTCTCTCGCACGTGAAATAAAAGTGGGTATACGAATCGTAAAAATCGTGATGAGCATAAATCACGTTTGAAATCAGGTAACGCGCGCCAAAACTAAAACTGCTCCTAAAATCCCATCCAATAAATCAGCGCGTATAAACCAAAAACCGTCTATTCCCGTTTAACCCCTCCGAAAATATTCACCCACTTTCCACTCTGGCAGAAAAAAAAAGAGTTTAACGATGCGTCCCAGAATGACGCTAAACCCGCTACTCAGCCAAAAAAAAAAGAAGAAGAAGAATCCTTACGGTCCCTCTCTAAAATTCATCCGCGAATGCCAAAAAAAAAAGAGTTCGTCCCGTTCGGTCCCCCAAACTTCCAACCCTCCGAGACCGGTGAAGAAAACTGCAATTCACGTCGGTAGGCACGTATATTTACACGTCATATTTCGGAAGTTCGAGGTCACCGCTGCTGCCGCTGCTGCTGGTCGTAAAGTCAGAAGGAATAAGGCCCCCAACGTTTATTGCGGGGGCAATAAACGGTTGCCCTCCTCGAGAGGATTTTCGGCACTGTGCTGTATATATAATCCCGTGTTGGTTGGACTGGCGCTGCGCGCCTGTTGGAGAACGTTCGTAACGGCATTTATATACCTTATACCTTCGTCGTCTTCGTCGTCGTCGGCTATCTTATACCTAACCCTAAGGATTTTTCCCGGATGAAGAAGTACATGTTGCATTTTTTTTTCTTTCTCTCTTTCTTTGATGGTATGGAAGTGATAAGAGGAAATTTTTAGTGAGAGAGAGAGAAAGGTTTGTTTGGATTATAATATGGAATTGGGTCGAGTGTCGCGCTTGCTCGAGCGCTCGCTGTGGGAGGTACATAGGATGCATGATGATCGCTGGAAACGATGTCGATGCAATGCTTTACAATGGGAGAGATTTGAATACGATGTTTTTTTTAGAGAGACGTTGTGTGTTGTACGATATCCAGTGCTGCAAGCTTTTATGATCTATTTTGATTTTAGATAATGTTTGGTAGAATTAGTTAATTTTGCAGAGTGGAAATTAAGTTGTGTAAATTTTTCAATAATATTTTTGACATTAACAGCAAAATAGGATCACGATTCATTAACACAAATTTCAGTATTATTTTATTTATTTATTTTAAGAAATTTAACGGGTTGTGAAGACTCTTACGTGTCAAATTACAAAGTAAATTAACGTGTAATAATGAATTAAAATTTTTCGCTTAAGGTAGCTCCTACCCTATATATAATTTGGTCGTAGCTAAGAAAAAACGAAGTTGATAAAAATTATTATAGTGTCTGAATTTTTAAATGACGTTCTGAACTACAATAAATCTTAAAACCATTTTATAAAATAAACAATAGCAATAACAATAGAAGCGTTCAAAGTGGGTGGTAAACAGCATATATACTACAAAAAAACCATCATTTTTCGAGTTTCCGATACAGATTATGCAGAAACCACATTGTGAAAAATTTTGAAAAAAATATATGAGTTTTTTTATCACCTAATCTAGCATTGTTTAGTTTTTTGAAAGGATTGCACGGTTTTAAAAAAAGTTATAACAAAAAACCCTTCTTTATCTCGCCATTTTCTATGATTCCCGTGTTAAATTGAGCGACTTTGGTTATAAATATTTCAAAAACGGTATTGTGAAATGATCTGTAAATTTGCAGTCATGTGTAAATATATTTACTATAACTATACAGAGTTTCAAGCAGTTTTAAACGTACGTATATCAAGAAGTTCAATAGAGTTATACAATATAATAATAACAAAAGTAGATCGCACAAACGTGCCACAAAATTATAAAAATTACAGACAATAGTTTTTTGCAAAAATCTACATGCACTAATTCAACGATATGCACACACACACTATTCTCCTAAAGTGCCATTATAGCCTCGCTAAAGTGACCAAGCCACCCAATAGAAAACATATCTATCGCACACAAAATACCTTCCTCAAACGTGTGTATCCCCAAACGACAATCAGGTGCGGACAACCGCTTTCAACTAATTCTCGCAAGCTTACCCTCCTAAAAAGCGTCACATCTCTATATATACACTCGCATTTTCGACGCACAACACACGAAAACAAGACTTTGCCGACGTATATAGCGAGATGCGCCCATAAATCTCGCTCAGCTAAAAGCGTGTCGAAAAGACCTTTTCGGATAGGCTACGACGTCTCGAAGGTATAATAGAAGGCGCGGCATGTCAAAATATTTGGCGTCTATACTCCCGGAAGCCTTGTATTCGTCGCGCTGCATTGTCTTCCAAGGGGAAATATTGCGACCGACGTGTCTTCTTCTCCTTCTTCTTTTTTTTTCGTAGTTTCGTGGAAAAAATGAGACGTGGGGGTGGTGGTTTCGTTCGTAGAAATTTTAATTATAATGAAAAAAAAAATTGAAGTGTTTAAAAATTACTTCACGATGACTTCGAGCGCACGCATTCTAATTAACTCGCTAGAGGTATTTAAACGCTTTTAAATGCCCCCATCATCGGGCAGCTACATATGACACATCGAACTTGTGTATACACCAAACCGAATGGCATTTAAAGTATCCGTGACAGATAAACGACGACGAGCTTCGAAAATCTTGATGAAAGTTAATCGAGTCAAAGTATGCGCTCGTTAAGGTACGAGCAGAATATTTCTTTTTTTTTTAGCGCTATTTTTGGGATATGCCATGCGTTATTGAAGGGAATGCGTACTGATGATGTAATGACCTTTTGATGTATCGGTTAATTACTTTTAAATGCTTAATATAACTTTATGTGTAACGTTTGTATAACGGTGTATCGGATACACTAACTCATTGATAATTTTGTGCTTTAAATGTCCGGAAAATATTTCGAATGATTCGACGAATGAGAAATGCTGCATTCGATTATCGCTCGCGAGATTTTAACGAGTAAAAAAAAAATTGCTCGAAATGTCGATACAATTAGATTAGATTTTCATTTATAAAAAAAATCGAGTTCACGATTCCCAATTCGTTGGCTAATAACCGAAAAATCCCGCAACAACGTATAATACGGCCAATTAAAAGGCGAACCGCACGTGAATTAACGCTCGATAAGTATCGCGAGCGGCAACGTATGTATAGATATATTCTTTTTGTTTTTTTTTTTTCATTTCGCAGCTCCCACCGCACTGCCATGCACAATTTAACGGCATAGCTCGGTGGAGCAACGAAAGTGTAACCGCGCTCACGCGATATCTTACAACCCACCAATAAATTTTTCGCCAAGAAGCGGCTTCTCTTGAGTAAACACTCTCCGTGGAAAATTGCGTTACAACCTCCCCTGCTTTTATGTATTGGTATATAGCGGTCCTTTTCGGTGAACCGTTAAAGGGTACACTTATTTTTTTTTTAAATTCACGCTGAGACGCTTCCGAAATTTGTGGTGGACAACGGTTATATAGTTTAGAAGCATTTGCGTGGCAGCTGTGTTTGAGATTGCGAAGAAGGGAAAAAAAAATTTTTTTTCTTCTGGTTTTGAAGGGCCACCGCTAAAGGTTTTGGGCTTTGCGTTATTAGGGTTGAACGACAAAAAGAAAATTTGTTACGGTGGAATGATTTAATGGTTACGACGAATTTCCAAGAGCTGAAGATAATATTTATGCAATTCGGATATTAGTGTAAATAAAGTTGAAAAATTATATAAGATTTTTTTAACGTTTGACCGTATCGTTAATTATTTTCCGAGAAAAGAGTTACGTAAAGTTGGCATGGAACTTTTGAGTGAACTCGTCTTGGCCTATCTAATGATTTTTCATGACTCTATATATGTATACTTTGTGAGTCTGCTTTTTTTTCTGGTGTGTCTGTTTATTCTTCAATTATTTTAGAAAAATTTAATTTCTTAAACTTTAATGACAATTCCAAAGTTTGTATCTGCGGCTTCCCGCTTCCTGTTATAACGACTTAAGTTCATTTCATCATGATTTTGACTTATGCGTTTTAAAATTGGAATAAAATATGTAATATCGGTAAGTTACTTTCAACGAGATAGTTAAAACGATTACATATCAATTCCAAAAAAGATTTACCGATCTTATACATTTTATTCTAGGTTCAAAAATACATATAAGTCAAAATTACAAAAATGGACTTAAGTCGTTAATCCATAGATAAAATCCATACACATATACAATAATTACCTTTAACAACCGATATTGTAACGCTACCTCAAACTCACTTTTCAAATATGTACATTAAATCATCCGAAAACCTCGTAAATATGCTTCCCCTGTCAACAATCCATTTCATAACACCGACTTATCCGTTAAATCTTCCAAAACATCGATCCCACTTAACTCGATTAATAAACCTCCCAAACGAAATCCAGAGCATAAACACTTGTATACATGCCATGTGTATATATATATATATTTTTTTCTTTTTCGTAATTACTATTTACAAAGCAGGAACGAAAAGATTCGCGGTGTATAGGCCCGCGATAAAGAAGCATGACGAGGTATGCGTGTGCTGAAAGCGTGCACTTCTGCAGACCAACCAACTTGTGTATATATGTATATATATAGTCCATTCGCTCGCGAGTTGGTTAATTTTTGCATTCGACGATGTTACTATATAGACGCGGACGCGACGTTATAAAAGTAACGGCGCGGTGCCGCCGAGCCTCCCGCGGAAAAATATTATTTCTTCACGCACCCGCGCGCACATTCGCTTAATTATCAGCACGGCACTTTCGTTTTTTTTTTTCTCTCTCTCCCTCGCTCTTTGATAGTGAATCTTTCGATCGTTATGGGAGGTTGGTGGGAGCTATTCGGAGGAAATGGTTTTTTTAAAATGAATATCGAAGGATGTCAATGGATAATTTAAATTGCGTAGTTTTTTTACCGGTTTTTAATGTATGCGAAGCGAAGAAAAAATTGACGTTGAGGATTTGAAACTTCAACAAATTATTCATCTTTGACATAATTATGCGAAATATTTCAATATTTTCAGTATAATTTAAGATATTTCTTAGCATAATATAAGAAACCGACGTGAACCCATAATCAATTTTAAAAAATTGTGCAGAAAGTTATCGAGTTACGAAAATTATAAAATTCAAATCTAACTTTCAAAAAGAAAAATATTTATGAATATACTAATCATCGGATTTGGGTTAAGAGAAGATCAGTGACTCAAAAAAAAAAATATATAAAATTCACGTCGTTATAGGTCACGCATAATGTAGGGCAGATATTGTATAGCCTCGAGGAAAATAACTATATACACACAGATGCACTCGCTGCGCGCGTATCGACATTTAATCATAATACGTAAAGCGAAACGGAAGAATGCGCTTTTTCCGCGCTCGAATATAATATAAGTACAACGCTCGGCAAATGAATTATACGGCAAATTAAAACGTTCACCTGTAAAATTCCTCATCGAGATATCACTTACCGTGCGCGTAAAATGTCAATTCGCGAAACGAAAAATAAAAGGCATTTTCGTGACGCATTAACCCAGAAAACTTGACTCGTTAATAAAAAAAAATACGGATAACGTTTGAGCAAAAAAAGGAAGAAGGAAGAGAGTTAAAAAAAATATGATCATCGAAAGAAAAAAAAAGCGTGTTTACATAGCCGACACACACATCCAAAAGTGGCGCGCCGCGTATAAAGCGAGAGTGGCCATATACCTGCTCGGCCAATTTAACCCAATTAACGTGGAAAAAAAGCGCGAGTGAGAGAGTTCTCTCTCTCTCTCTTTTTTATGGGATAATAAGCGAGTTTTAGGATATAGGATTGCGATTTGGATGTTAGATGGCGTTGAGTTTAATTAAGCGGAAATGTTGAGTACAATGTTCTTGATGCAGTGATATTAAAAAAAATGTATGAATAACTATTTAAATGAATATTTCTAAGGTCAGTTAATGCCTATCTGTATTGGTAAGGTTAATCTAAAAATATATTAGATGCCGTAAATAATTGATCGCTTTTTGAAAACATCATTTGGTTCATCCTCATTATATGGAATGAAAATACAAAAACGTTATACATCTGATAATACATATCCATCATGAAATATTGATTCTTAAACCTTCTTCGTTTCGATCAAATAAATTTCAAAAATATTAATTATTGCAAAAAAATGTATTCATTGAAATTTTTATAAATTACCATACCCATATAGCAAAGAAAAATGGTTGCATTCCGAAAACACTATTGTCCGTAAGATATTTATACAAGGTTATATTACGCATAAAAATGTTGTACCTGATCTTCGAAATATACGAATACACTTGTAAAACCATAAAGAAAGAAAAAAAAATACAATGAATTGAGGTCCACGCTGTTACACATTTTTTTTAGAGTGGATGGTTGTTGTGACCTGTGCCCGCGCTTAAAAAAGCTAAAAACTGACTTTTGAAGAGCCACAAAAAAAAAGTAACTTTGAGATATATCAATAGTACCCTAAAACAATTCTCAAGCAAACCTCTAGCAAAAAAAAGAAGAAGACATCCACCATTAACTCATCTGCACACAGGTATTCGTTGACTTTTCAGCTTGCTCGGAGGGAAAATTAAAAAATTAACGATTTTACGACGGAAACAATGAAAAGTCACCTTTTTTTCCCCTCGGCGGTCGTTTTTTTTTTTTAACGCACGGTCTTGAACACGCTAGATCTTTTTTTAAGCGCGAAGGTGGTAGTACGGTGCCTTCTGAAAATTATTACTTTATTACGGTTTTAATTACGTCCGCGTGATTTGTTGCCGTGAAAGAAAAATAATAGTAAAACACACAGTATAAACAACGCATACAGCAGAAGTCGAATGGTCTTTAGTATTTTTTTTTTAACGCGGCTTTATTGCTTATGCCTGGCAAAACCATTGCAGACCTCCTGGACGAGGTGACTTTTAGCTACGCGCGCGCGTTTTTTTTCTAATTACTTAATAGCGTAGAACTGAGATAAGAGGACAGAAGGTTTTTTTTTGCATTCTTCGACTTTAAGTTATTTCAGATTCATGGCTTTTAAGCGTATACTTAATGCAATTATGATGAAGGAAGGAAATGTCATTAAAAAACGAGTTAACTGGTTATTTGCATTATTGCAATTAGATAATTGTGAACTTGAAGATATAGCAAATGTTTATTCAATTCGAAAATATTTACTCAGTATTCGTTAATTTTATATTCACAATAGATGTAATTAAGGATTGTTCAACAAAGTATGTCATCAAATAAATTTACTACTATTCATTGTCAGACCGAAAAGTAAGCCAAAACTCAAACCAATACGCCTTCAAGAAACTAACCTCCAACTTGTACTATATAACACACACTAATAATCCAATGCCACAAGTCAAAGCTGATCCGATCATTGGCACGAAAAATCATTGCACCTCGCCTAAATCCCGTAAACACCGTAATATAATAACATTGTCGCAAATTCCAGAGGAAGAAACAAAAGCAAAGTGTATATAATATAATAAGCATAAGGCAATTACCACCGAGCTTCCCAAAAGCCCATTGTCTGCCAATTAAAAATCAGCTGAATAACGCTTTTCAGGGAGGGGTAGACTAATATATCCATAACTCACCGAGCCTCAGAGATTTACAAACGCAACCGTTCTAACCCGCCCACCTTAAAGTCAACCCTCCCTACTGCGTGAACTAAAAGTCATTTTCCAGGTCAAAATGTATGTACAATATCGCGTGCATCTCCCCGTTTGCAAGATTTACAAGCCAAAGGTCAAGAAGAAGAAGAAGAAGAAGAAGAAGAATAGTCTTCCCCCAGTTCATCAATGAATAAAGTCATAATCAAAAAGGTGGTAGTGGCGGTGGATGGTGGATGGTGGTGGGATAGAACACAGCGAGGTTGTATAGTGTCAGCTCCCTCACTCACGAAAGTTTTGGCGAGTTCCATTGCAAGTGGGGGGTAAGAGTGGGAGCTTCAACGCGCGGTGAGAGAGAGAGAGAGCGCGGAGAGGGAAACGAGAGAGGGGCCAGCGTCCGAGAGGCCCCGCGCCGCAGTAAGGGCCCGCAGGCCATCGAGTCCGCTTCCTATAGCTTTTAGAGATTAGTCGTCGACAGACAGCAAGCCGAGGGCTCTTCTCTCTCTTTCTCTCGCTCCGCAAATTGTGCTTTTTGGTGCGGATTCTCGTGTTTTCGTACAGTGCTTTTTTTTTTTTTTTTTTTTTTTTTGTTGGTTGGTTGTCTGAAATAAAATTTCATGAGTGAGTGCAGTGCTGCTGCTGAGAAGTGGACCTGACGACGGACGAAAAATTTTTTTTTTTTTTTGACGCACGAGTAATTATAATAATAATAGAGAGGAAAATAAAAGTTTGAGAGTACGGATGCATTCGGACGATTTGCAAGTTGTTTCTCGCGGCAGACGGACTTGGCGACGAATTTGACATCGATGATCGCCACAAGTGCTGCTGCGGCTCGAGCTTCCAACGAGATAGCGTAGCACGTAGCACGCACAAATACACACGAGAGAAGAGAGACCGGTGAACGACACCACCACAAAGGGTTGAAGAAAATCTGGGGAGGCAACGGCATACCAACAACAGCACTCTGGATACCACGCTGCTCATATGTAAGTTTGACGATTTCTTTTTTTTTTTTTTTTTTTTTGAAAATTTAACAATCGTGCTGCTTTCTTTTTTTTTTTGAAACTATGTGCTACTTTCATCGATAAACGAATAAAGGAAGCATTCGTGATTTGTTCGCTGACAGTTGTAGAGATAAGATTTTTCTTTTCTTTTTTTCTTTTTCGATGAAAAAAAAGTAAATATAGTTCGTCCTCACTTGACTAAACGGATTTGTAAGCGAGCGCGCGCGCGCGCACCCGACTACTATACTACTAGCGACTCCATCTGTCAAGTCCTACTTTCTGTGATCTACTTTCTACATTCGAACATAAATCAAAAGGCGGCTCTTAAAGAATCATCAAAAAAGTATCTAAGCGTGTCTTATTATTCCACTTCGATCCGGCAAATGTCTATTTCTTTTTTTTTCTCTCTCGCGCTCTTCTTCGTTTTTAACGCTAAATTAACGATGACGTCCAATTAGCTTTTATACAATTTTTTTTTCACGGTCAATGTAAAAAGTGATTTTAGGCAAATCGATTGTAATTCAATAATGATTAGTGGTAATGATTAAAATTATTACTCTAAATTACATTTCATTTTGAAATTTCTCTATCGCTAAATTCCACCGCGAAAACAAGCGCTTTACTCCAAACTAATACAGTACCCAATTAAAAAAAAATCATATCCGCCTAAAAAACCAAAAAAATTATTTCGCTCATCCCACCAAAAAAAAACAAAAAAAAAGTTTCATCAAAACACGTAACCCTGACACACAGACACACACGCACAGAGACAGACCGCGGAGTAAAACCCCCGTTATGTCCTTGCCCCATGAGGTCGTATTAAAAGGCCTTATAGTAGCGCGGCGTCAGACAAGGTGGAGAAAGGTCGCGTTATCATATACCTCCGCGTTGTATAGTATATACGCGAGAGAGAAAGGAAGAAGGATGCTTCGTCTATGTATATGTGCGTGTGTTAAAGTCGGAGTGGGGTCGCGAGTAGGTCAGTGTACCGCCGAGCGCTGCGCGCACGTGAATGGGCCTCGAGCCGCGCGAGAGTCGCGGTATATAGTTCCGCAAACAGAATTTTTTCCCCCTTCTCTGTTGTTTTATGCTAATTTTTCTTCTTTTTTTTTCATACAACGGTTTTGTGCGTATAGAATTTTTTTTTTTTCGATTCTTCTTTTCTTTCATTCTTTTTTTTTTTTTATTTTGTCACGCTCTGTTTTCGCACTAGGCTTTTTATGTCGATAACAGGTGTTTTATATCACATTCGTCGTTCGAGTGTGAGATGACTTTTTTTTTGATGATGATGATGACTTAGTAGGCAAAGAAATAATTTCCCCGTCGTTCTATCTTTCTTTCTCCTCCTTGTAACCTATAGAACCGTCCGCCGCACTTTCTCCGCTCGCTCGCGCGACTTCTACATGTATATAACTCTATATACCATCGCGGGACTTGTATACGTGCTCATTGCTATGAGTACAAAATTTTTTTCTTTCTTTCTCCGCTGTCGTTTTTTTTTACGAATAGAAAATGCACTATGAGATTCCGTTGACTGGCATAAATAAAAAATCATAATCCGAAGCCAACATATATACGGGTGGTCGTATAATGTTGGTCGCCTCTATTTTTTTTTTCACCTCAGTCGGTCGTTAGATGACGAATGTGCGAGAAATATATATACAACAGTATACGTATAAATAGAATTTACGGTGTATAAATAACGGTGAAGAAAAACTTTCGATTCTCTCTCTCTTTTATACTTGAATCATCATACACTCCGTTAAGAGATCAACAAGTGGAATTCCCCAAAAAACTCTCGCGTGCAGGCATCGAACTCTCCGCGTTACTGCCACACATTGCCACACACGGATACCAATATGCATTTGCATGAAAACGAAAGCTACGGTAACTACCCTATGTGCCGGATATTTTGCACAATGGGGGTGAATTTTGTGGTCGTATATGGTACGCGAGGATGTGGCTGCGAATTCTTCTTTTTTTTATGATAATCAAGTCGATTTTAATTCTTTTATTTTTATTTCATTGCGATATCGAAGTAATACATGTCGTTAAATGCAAATCGCTCTTTCATACACACCTCATATTCATTTTTTTTTCGAAATTATATCTTCGACGAGTACGCGAAATTCTCTCACACGCCGTCAAGAAGAAACATACGTATCAAACGCCTCGCTACGATGATATCAAAGAAAGAAGAAAAAAAAAGAAGACTCAACCCAGATTCATACAAAACGTGCGCCCATGGCCCATTGTATTCAAAGAGAGCGAGAGAGACATAGCCGAAAAATCGGCGGCAGACCGCGAACACGCACGTAACTGGCACTCTCCGTCGAGGCGCACAAAAGCTTAAAAAAAGTACCGCTACGAAGACGTGAGGCGCGGTTTGTGCTTGCTTAAAAAAAAAAGTACAACGAGACACACAGAGAGAGAGAGAGAGAGAGAGATAAGGACCCTCATTTAACTTCCAACTAATTAAAAACATTCCTTCGCCCCGACAGTTTTCTCTCCTTTTTCACTACAGTATAACTAAGACGATGGGGTGGTAAACGAAAGATGGTAAACAAATGAGTTGTCGCCGCGACGAAATTTCGCAATAATTGTTTTCCACGGGAATACCGTCGAAAAAAAAACACACATACGTTGCACAACTCCAAGAGAGGGATGTAATCGGTTAGTCATCGGATTTTATGCTCGTTCTGTTTGAAATTAATTAGCAATCTTGTAATGCAAATGTTAACGAGACCGTCTAATTAGACGAAAGCTTTCGTTTAACGGACGTGAAGTTATAGATCTATCATTCCACTAAGATAATGCGACTAGAAGAAAAAAAAACAAACATCGATAAAACACCACGCGACATTGACGTATATACATCAACGAATATAATAAAACACCGGAAGTATACAAAGTGAATCCTCTCATCAGCATCACATACACGAAAAGTAGGTCGTCGGACAAGCCAAGAACGGATCTCTCACGCGCTTGTGTATGTATGTGTGTGTGTGTGTGCAGAAGGTATTTTTCGCAACGAAAAGGAAAGCTACTTTTGCATGGTGTGTGTGTGTGTGTGTGCGTGACCAAGAGCGCGTCGTGAACAAAATCTCATATATACCCGGCGCGCCGTGCGCGGCAAGAGAACCTAACGGTGTTCCGTTCTACTTTGCTTGCGCTTTGCTCTCCTGCTGCTCCTGCTGCTGCTGCGTTGGTGAATCTCTCCCCCTTCCTCTTCTTCTTCTTCTTTTTTTATTCTTCTTCCTTCTTTCTCTTTCTTTTCGTCTCTTCTTCTTCTTCTTCTACTACTTCTTCGCGCGCGTGAAAGCGATATCGCGGAGCGATTGTTCGGTCATATCCTTTTTCCGCGATTATGTATTATAACGTCTGGCGAACGAGAAAGAAAAAAAATTCAATTATACCACCCGCATTACGTATATATGTCTAACGTATAAGGGACATATACACGAATTCTATATCACTTGACTTTTTTTTCTGTCTCTCTTTCTCTCTCTACCCACTGATCCCATTGTCAATCGTTCAGCCGTAGGCGTGCGTTTAACGGTACCTCGCTAACGTCACGCGTGCGCTCTCTCTCTCTCTCTCTCTCTATA
>JAWWMK010036917.1:0-12558 GCA_035047105.1 Galeopsomyia nigrocyanea
GGGCAAAACGAAAAGCTTTCTGGTCATGTATGTCGCGTTTATGAGCGATTTTTTTTGTAAAAGTTATACACTTGTAAGCTCAGAGGACTAACTTACTCAAATCGATAGTAGGCGAAGCCAAGGGTCAGCAACAGAGAAGACTCCGAGGCAGAGAAAAGACGCGACTCCGAGCAGCCAAAGACAGGAAGGAATGAAGTCGTTGGCCTCGTGGAAGGCCTTGGCGAGGAGTCAGCGTTCAGCGAGAAGGAAGCCTGCCCGAGTCGTCGAATTCAGCTCTCTCTGTCGCCGCTTTCCCCAAAGGTCATGTATCTCGTTTCTCATATAGTCGCCGGGAAATCAGCGTAGCTTCCCCGGCGGAGTCTCGGTGCGTATGAATCGCACGAGACTCATGGCGGTTGTGCGTTCTATTCGCACAACAGGGCGATTTGGTACATTTCTTTCTTTGTCTCTCCTCATCTAATTTTCATGATTTATTGTTATTTATAAGTTGCAGTAAAGCAAATTCCTGTGGGTCAATCCGCACAGAATATGGCATGTGGCGATGTGCATCCGCGATTTTGAGCCGCTTGAGAATATTGGTTCGAACGAAACGTAATTTGAATTGAGATTACAAAATAAAGTTACTGCTACGTTATTTGCAAGTGTGATATATATAGAATTAAGAGTTGATTGTTAATTGGACAGAATATACGTTCGAACTATGTTAATAATAAATCTGTGAGTTGAGTTATTTCTGAAATCTCGCATGCAAATTCCCTCTCAAATATTTCCAGCTTGCAACCTGAGTTCGAGGCGACGAGTAGCCCATCGTCGCCGTTGTTGAAGAGTATTTCGCCTCCCGATATCCCCAAATTAAATAATTGATAACGCGTCGCCTAGGGCTAGAGCCCATTGCACGGCTCGCTTGGTTGTTTTTCCCCGTAAAAATAGGCGCTTGTGCTATAGCCTATGATTATTTTATGATAAAAAAATCTTTTCTTCTTAAAATGGGCCAAGTTAACAAGAAAAAATTACTCCCGGACTACCATGGCGTTTTGGTAGAACAATTTTTTTTTATTATTGATTTCTCAAAAGTCATATTTGCACAAAGTTTCGTCATAGTTTTGCCAAATATTATGCAAACTTTAAACTAGAGGAATTAGAAAAACATTTTTCGCATAGTTCATACCAGTGGTCAGTCCTCGACGGGTCGTAACGATGATTGACAAAACTCAACGTAGTACACAGCAGCTCTGACCTCCACCAGCATCAGTGATTCGTCGACCTAGTTTTCTTGACGAACGTCCTCACTTACGAACGACCGTCACCGATACAAGGACTTGTCGGAAAAAGACACCGTTACACATTTTAAAACATGGAGGATGGGTAACTTTTGGGGAAACTTTTCCCACGGGACGAAGCTAAGGGAAAAGGAATAATGAAAATACTACTAATTATTTTTTCGATAGATTGAAATCCAATTGGCTCCGAAAAAGAGTACTGTCGGATATGACATTATTCGTGATTGGAAACGATACCAGATAAATAATCTAAGATGGAAAACTACTCTGGAGCTATTTTTGACGTGTAAAAATACTCAAAAATGTTACTCGACGACTAAAAAATATTCAAGAGCCTTCCAATCACGGTGAAAAAATGCTACGTGGTAATCGTCGATATTAATAATATAAACCGTTATAGATATCAACTTTTAAAAAAGAGGCTGCCATAGCATGATAAGAAAAATCTAACCTGCCATTCTTGACGACCAAGCGCTGCAAGCAGCGTATGTTCTCGTTAAATAGATCATTTTCTTTAACATGTCAACCATTCATTGATATTACCTAATTGTTTCAATATTCTCTACAAACATTAGGGAGTATCATTCTACCAGGCGTGCGGAAAACCAAACTAGCCGCAATTAACACTTGAGCAATTGCAAACAAAGGTAATTGCTGTTAGAAGAATATTGTTGTTCTTCCTGTTAGAGCACTTCTCTGGAAGTTCGAAAAAAAGGGTTGATTTTGTTTTGCCGCCTGTCAACCATAACCCCCATAACCCCCGCTGAAATACGCGACTTTAATAATTTTTTTCTCGATAACGACTTTTGTTCAGGACATCAAAATGTATTACAGTCGAACCTTCTTAATTCGAATCTCAAGGGACCGCGTTAAAAATTCGAATTGGAGGTTCATCGAATTCGAGAGGTCGTACGCTTTTAGAGCACACGAGACAATTATAGATATAATTGATATTTATTAACTTAAGCTATCTCTGGCTTTTTCTTTGCGCCTCTTTCAACCTCATTGATAACAGCCACTTTTTCTGCTACTGTCAGAGATTTATAACTTGCTCTTTTACTGTCAATCATATCAAAAACTACACAAGAACTATAGATTGCCTTTTTGGAGTACAGAGTAAGATTGTTAATTCTGGAAAATTTTCTTCTTCTCATAGCTGAAAAATGTACAGTGGGCAGTGAAATTCATTATCATTAATGCGATACTAATCCAGTTATGCTCTCACAAGCTATTTGCGTTGAGCCTTCCTCAAACTTAAACAAATACTAGATTCTTAATCCGTTTCAAAAATTCCTAATCCGCTTCGGAAATTCGAATTACGGAGGTTTGAGTTCGAATTATAGAGGTTTTGCTTCCTTGGAAAGGAAGCTTTGTTTTCGCTTTTTATGAAAATTTGGGTTTTTCCGCTATATTTTTTTTTGTTTTTTATCATTTTATGCTTCAGTCTTGTTTTTATTGTAAGATCTAAACCTCCTGCATGTAATCAATGAATAATTTTTGTATATATCTTTCATTAGAAATCATGGGGAGACGACAAAGTTACGTTTTTATGGTATCATTGTCTGTGTGTGTGGCCGTGTGCGTGTGTGTAATGTCAATCGGTATGACTTTTCTACTCGATGAATTTTGATAAATCTTTTTTTTATATATTTGGAAATTGGTGGACGAAGGTGGGAAAATAGTTTTCAAGTAGATGCATCGACTAGAAAAAATTTTACAGCTGATTTTCAATAACAATTTTTAAAAAAAGATTGGTTATTATTAAGCGTAAACTGCTGTAACTTTGTATTGACAATAAATTTTGCTTCCTTGAAGGAAGCCTTGAAACGGCGATTTAAAAAAAAAATTGTTTTTAACTGTATTTTTTTGTAATTTTTGGTCTAGAAGATCAATTTCCTTTTTAATTGCAAGATCTAAATATTTTGCATCTAGTTTGAACATCTATTTAGGTTTACATTTTCATTTGAATTGATGAGAAGCTTTCAAAATCAATTTTTTGTGGTGTCTGTTTATCCTGTATATATTTCCTTTTTTTTTTTTGTAAAAGTGATTGCCCTTAGCATTTTTACAATTTTCAAGATATCTTTTTCAAACTTTGTTTACATATTTGTTTCCGTATGAACATAGTGGCTTTTTATTGCCGTTACTGTGGGCAACTTACCAAAGCTACGATTATTTTTTTTTTACTTACGCTCTAACTTTCGATTTTTTTGTCATTTTTTTTGTGAAAGCGATTACCCTCGGCATTTTTACAATTTTCAAGATATTTAATTTATACTTCATGTATATTATTATGTTGTTTTCGTGCAAACGAAGTGGCTTTAATTTTCGTTACTGTAAGAGTTACCATACATTAATAAATCGTTTTTGTATAATAAGCGAAAAAATCACTTTGTTTTGTACGTTGGATACAATTTTCAAGATATTTAATTTATACTTCATGTACATTATTACTTGTTCAATACAAGTGTGGATTTTCATTTTCGTAGTTGTAGTAGGAGTTACTGTACAGTCAAGAATTTTTTTTCAAGAAGTCGATTTTTTTATTTTCGATCTTTTTGTTTTGTATGTCGCGAACCTTCAGAATTTTCATGATGTAATTATACTGAATATTCTACTTCAACTCTTTGCCCGCTTTTGCGATTACTACTACGATTCAATTTAAGCCTATGCGAAATTAAAGTTAGAATCCAGCAGGTGCAACCAACTGCCTCCCCAATGAATCCCATCACACTTGCGTTTGCTTACAATGGAATATATGTATCTCTCTGTCTCTCTCTCTCTCTCTCTCTCTCTCTCTCTCTCTCTCTCTCTCTCTCTCTCTCTCCAATACAATGTTTTTAGTAACTTAATCTATGTTTTAGTGTAATGCTTTATTTTATAAAATTTTCGTAAAGACAGAAAAACAAAATATATTGAGGTTTTATTGAGGTATGTCGACTAATTCGATTTTGCTGATAGGTCGGATTCTTTGGTCGTTTCTAAACAGAATGACTTCGTTGTTATGGAATCCATTAACATTGCATTGTGTAATTGTCGTGAGACTGGTAGCTGACAGTTGGTTGTACTTACAATGCAGATTGATGAGTGCCTGAAATCAGTCTTTTAGTGATTAATGATCGGGACCCCCCACAGGTTTGGAACTTCCATAAAATGACCAAGATTATAACTAACGAAACTACTCTTATTCCAGAATACGTGAAGGTTGATTGCAAATTTTCAAATTTATAAGTTATGGCCTGATATTTTCGAAAACTTTTGGCTTTATCTATAATATCGCTAAAGTCATGACAGATTTTTAGTGATTTTGCCAAGGCATTATTTTGAGGTGATATCCCTTTAACGAGTTCCGTGTTGCTTAAAATGTTTTGAATAAAGTGGGACTCTGTGAGGTTTATATGTTGTAATATTTTCATGATACCGAGGTTGGTATTATTGACTGTTAGCGGATTGAGGGTAGTAGTAAATTGGCGAGAAGCTACAAGTCTAATATCATTAGATCGAGCAATACAGCCTCGTGGTAATTATAGCATTCCTGAACCTGAAATAAGGAGAGTATCCTCATAAGATCTTCTACAGTTCACAAACAAATGTTCATGAGAATTAGTCGAGAAAATCCACGTATTAGTGATGTCTGTATGTGCCTAATAAGTATTCTTGAGTCTAATAATTTTAATTTTATTAACAAGCTGACAAGTCTGATATATTCTTATCGACTGCTAATCGAATCTCGCATGGGGAATTATTGTTTATGCTATGAATAGGTTCAATATTTTTGCAGATATATAAATCGTGCAGTTTTTTGCATTCATGCAGTGTATCTGTGGTCATGGGTATGTAGGCGCTACGAGTTTGGCTGATTGCAAAATAGATTGAACTGGGCTAAATATAAACAAATGCATCTGACAAATTCAAGGTTTGTTGATGAATTGATAAGGGTATGGCTTGGTATGAAGTGTATTTGGTATTATCGATAAGGGGTACTGAGATTTGATAAACAAGCTGATAACCCGATAAAAGTATTGAGACGTCTGATATTTTTAAATTTTCGGCTAAGGGTTGCTCGCCTCCCAACGGTGGAAATATCGCATCTGATACTGTATTCGTTGCTATAGTTGCCGAATTTTCTAACTGGTCTGGGGAGATAAACCTAGGGTGTACTGCTCCCTGCGTGGCGAAGAGTACTGCATCCGTCAATGTTTCGACGTCCAATTCGAATTGTAATACGTTGTCTGTTAACGACTCAATTGCTGCTGTGATAATTGAATCTTCGAGTATTCTATTCTGTTTTATCTGCATCCCATTAATTGCTGTCTCCAGATCCTCTGTTTTTTCTTGCAAAGCTCCGAATTGTGTGGAGACTAATTCTGTTTGGTTTGCCAATAAATTTGCAAGCTTTTTGGTGTTGTTGGATGAGATTTTTATAATTTTATTTAGCTCTTTTTCCGAGTCTTCATCAAGAGTTCCGAAGACAAACTTACTGACTTTTTCTATGACCGAAAACCGAGCTCTTTTTGATCTTTTTTGTGTTGCGTGGCTGCCTATCATCTCAAAAACTCTTTGTATGGCTCGTGTTGCATCTTTTACTTGGTTCTGTAGTTGCTCTACTTAATCGTGATAGATACATGAATCTGTTGGACACTTTGCTTTGGTTATTTCTACTGCCTTACTCAAAGCATTGCCATGTATAACAAGCGGTAGCAAATTTATTCTTTCGACTATCTTCCATGTGGTTGTTGTAGTAGCCAATGCATTCATTTTTTTCCAGGATAACTCCGGGATTTTCGTGGATTGGTTGTATCGTTGGTCTGATGTCTGGTTCATTTGCTCCAGTGACCCTACAAGGAAAGAATGATGTATTCTTCCTTGTCGGTAATGATGTTTCCTGATTGTGTGTTGCAAGACCGGTTCTACTTTTTACCACTAGTGTTAATTGCGCATCAACTGGGTTCGTTCGCTGTCGACTACCAGCGAGGGTGTCGAATTTCGCAAGCACGACAATCGAAAGCGCGACGCTTCCTTACTTTTAGTCTCATTCGTGCTTTTGCATAAACTACAGCTAAGAATCATGGGTCGTCGCGGTTTAACATATCAAGAAATGCTTGATCTATTCGTTACGCATTGCATGATTTTAATTGATAAAGCGGCAAGTGATTATTTACTAAACAACTCGAGAGTGCTTTATGAGAGTCTGGTCAAACGTGATTTTTGTGTAATCGAGACCAATATGACGGTGGACTCATTAGTGTGTAAAACGTGCCGATCTAAGATAGGTAAGCGAACTTACGTTTATGTATTGTACTCGTGTAGTTAACAAGGGAAAAAAAAATTTCTTTTAGATATCTTTGCGGAGTCCCGATTTGAAAGCATGGACTACGATTGATGCGTTAATTCTCAATGGATTCGTTTGCTGATGACCCCTAATGGTGTGTTAGAAATTCCTATAATTTGCCCCAACCATGGATTCGTAAGTTATCTCTATATTACCTATTAAATTACCCGGAGTTTATACATTTTGTTTTCTCTTTAGCTCGGCCGACGACGCTACGTAAATCGCTTGATCCGAATTGCAGGTCCTCTGTATCTACGGCTTATGCAGGGTTTATTCTCAAGGATATATTGTCCAGGACGAGTGCAACTTTATTTTAATGGCGGTATCCAAACGATACGTTCGAAGTGTCCTAGCGGCCAGGTATTATCATTTTCTATTCATATACTCCCGTCTTTGCTATAAAATTGCTTATCGCTATTATCATTTTTCTTTTTCTTTTTCCTAGGCTTTTATTCTGGTTGTTGCGGCGGAAAGTGCCCCCATACGATTGCACAAGAGCAATCTCTTCAACCCTAAATATCCTGATCCCGTTATCGATGTACTCCAATGTGACACTGATCAGCAGGGGCTGACCTATATCAAGGTGATTGAGTGTCCCTGTGCTTCCTGCCTACCCGTCCGGGTCTTTCGCCTGATCTATGTGACCGTAGATACTCGGTCTGGTCTTAGTTCGCGAGTACGAGTTGGCTAATAATAATTTTTTTTTTTTACTCAAAATTTATATCGTAATATATCCTTAAGGAATTTGTATTGAATAAGTTTAAGCCTATTAGAAATAAGAGTTCATGTATACTATGATCTTACTTCTCATGTAAAATATAATGAATCATTCTTCTTGTAATAATAAAAGAATTTACTTAAATGACTTGGGAATGCTGACTTCGAAAAATATTTTTGCAACCTTCGCGTTATTACTTGTCTCCTTTTTGTAACCAATTAAAAAGAAAACCTAATTCGCGCTGGTATGTGTATATTCCTTTCTATTTTTGCTTGCATTACTCAGCAGATTTTTGTTCGCTTGCGGTGTTTGTTGAACAAAGAGATATTCCGATTTTCATTGTCTCGAGGTAATTTGTATAGTTCTAAAAAAAAATAAATAGTAAAAAAAAAATAAAACTTGAACACATGTAAAAAGAAAAATATTATATGATGTGTACCCATACTCCTGGATCTTGCTATAAAAATAAAAGAATGTTTCTATTTGGTAATTAACGAAGAAATATTTTCAACCAGTTGACTTCCAAAAATAATCATTTTTATTTGGAAAAGAAGATGTCCATTAGACAATACACATGCGTAAAAGATGGAAATTAGGGAAGGAAATAAAGGAATTATGTTGCCTCTTCAGTATACGGGTTCTGTACCTCTTCGATGGTGTATAGTTGCTTCTTCGTCTTACGTTTTGAAGATGATTTCCTTATACTTTTGCTTGCTGGCGATATGGTTCTCGCTGTTGCATAGCAGCGTTTTGCGTGCTTGTTAAATCCCAGACGTACGCACACTAAGTTGCACCTGGAGCAGGTTGTGCCATAGTGAATGGTGCCATCTGGTAAGACATGAGTCCTCTTATGTCTCTGGTAGTTATCTGGGCTTTGTTTCGCCGAACATACTTCACACCCTCCTTTTTCCCTATGTATTCTTCTGCTGTGGGCTGTTATTCCCTTCTTTGTATACAGTATTTTGTGGCAAATGAGGCAGGTGAATTGTATTGGTTTATTTATATTATGGGACCGTGCGTGTGCCAATATGTCTGCTGTCTGCTTGCTTGTGAACTCACATTCACCGCATTCACGCATCTGTACTTTGCGTGCGTGACATACGACTGCATACTGCTGGTTCAATTCAAGGGCATGATTTCTTAATCCGGGACAACGGCATAGATTTCCGATGTGCCCCATCTCGTTCCACAGCGGAGTGCCGCAATTGATGGCCTCTGCCAGGTTCATAGATAAATTTATTACTTGGTGGAAGATACCTTCGCCAATGAACAACAGGTCCTTTGGTCCCTGCAATGATATTTGGTGGTTGATTCCTTTCCTATCCAAATACTCCAAGGATAGGACCAAGTTCTTGTGCAAGAACGGATTCGTAAAAGTTGAGGGCTATTCCTTTAAGCTTCTCAGTTCCTCTTTTATTGTCTTGCTTTTATCATTGTTGATTCCTGCAGTTAGTCCTTTGAGTTCTTCCTTTAGGTCGTTCCTCCTTTGCTCGAAATCGTTCATAACGGCATCTATTAGCTTCTGGTTGGCGAATCTATCCACGATAATCCACATTTTGTGTCCACCTCTGTGGATACCATTGAGACTGACCGCACATCCATCTTCGTAATGTGTCTCGCCGAAAGCACCTGTCGGGGCTACCAACATGATTGAGGTATTTACTCCCTCCATTTCACCTACTCTATTATTTTTCTCCTGACTGATGAGGTATGATGCCTCCTCTAAATGATAAGGGGCCTCTGGTGGTGTGTTTTTGAGATTGATGCCATAAATAGTCCTTTCTTCTGAATTTGCATGCTTTTCCAGTAACTGATCGTGGATTCTGCGGGCATCCACCTGATCTATGGGGTGCTCGGGCTCTTGAGCGTTGACAAACTTCGTAATTAATTCCTCGACCGTTCCTTGGAAGGGTAAGCACGTTTTTAAGTATATGTTTAACAGGATACGCTTGAGACCAATTATTGAAAATTGTCCTGGGTTAAGGTAATATAAGCATTTGATTATCTTGATCAATGGGGTTTCGTCCTCCTTGGGATCTTCGGGCATTGAATTTCGATACTACAATTATAACGATATATAGGTATACGTATTTTGTTAAGTAGTGAACTATATTATGAGAATGTTCATGAACTTGTGTGCGTTAGTGTATTATAATTCTTTTTTTTATATATCTTAAGCTATTTGTTTATTGTTTGGGAACTTGTTACGAGAAAAAAAATTCCTTATTTTCGTTCGATTGAGTGTAGTTAAATAAAAAAAATGGCCACTAAGGCGTATCTTGCGTATGGCTTATAGATTACAATTTTAAATGTTTTATGCAAGAAAAATCCCTTTTGATTGCCTTTACTTCGTTTATCTTTATCGTGTAGTAGATTTACTGCGTTTTGTATTTTCGATAATGTTGAAATGGGAAAAAAAATTTCTGAAAGCTCATTCAACTCAGTCCCCCGGAAAGGAGGCGAACTTCGCTAGTAGTGTACCTTTATGAATGATTTTATTTAAACTATATTGCTAACGGTGGTGAGCTAACAAAAGAGAAAAAAATTATAAAACAAAAAAATTCTCAATTGATTATGACATTTGACCCAAACCTAATTTTTTTAATCCGGATTTCCGACACATATAAGCATTTATATTTTTTGACTGATAGCGATGTTTTCGAAATTTTGATGACTTGCTTCCAAGTGAACCCTTTATCCCTTAATATGAGCCTCCACACGATGAACTTTTCCTCAAAAAAATTTCTCGCTGTTACGGCTTTCAAATGAGAGAGGAAACTCTAAGTTTCCGATTATATTTCTCGGATATTAATTTAATTGATACTTTAAGTATTTCTTACTTCGCTAATTTCGATCCTATTGATCCAGTTAATTCGTAACTTGATATTCCCTCAGTGTTTTTCGAATCTAATAAAACGTCTTTCCTACTTGCTTTCAAATGAGCTCACTTCTAGCGCTCAAATGGGTGTACGCGCGTTGCGCATGCGCTAACCCTCTGCCACTGCGCTGAGTGCTGCCGAGAGTGCCGAGTCATATATCGACCGCGTGTGTCTAACTTCATGGCCTATCGATAATCAGTATCGACTCGATATTCATGTGCTCGAATTCAGTATTTGTTGGTATTTGTTGATCAGTTAGTCTCGAATTTTTTATTGTTAACAACCTGACCTGATAACCTGATGTTACTCTATATTATTAGATAAGTACTCTATTACTAAAATTCATCCTTTTAGTACTCTGTTTACTTTGTGACAAATATTTGTTTACAGGTTATTCAGTGATGATGTGTTAATTAGCAGAAATCAACTTTTGGAACTTGTCACAGTAGTATATTTGGACAAGCAAAATACAGCTCTCTTATGCCATTATTCATTTTTATATTATTGATTAATTTTGTTATTGATAGGTAGATGGCCAATGCTCATTTGTTGAAGGTGACAGAAAGCCCATAACTTAACAATTATATTGGCCTGGATTCAAGGCTATCGCATCAAGATATGTGACCATTATTAGAGACAATCAATTCATACTTGTGTTGAGTGATTCATGATGCAGCGGATGTCCTGCTACCTACGTTGCTCTACTGCGTTAGCAGATAATAATTTTATTGAAACCCCTAGTGAAGGAGCTAAAACTATCTGTTATTTGCATGCGACTTCTTAGTTCTGGGTTAGCATGATATGTGACTGATAAAAACATTTGTTTATAGCATCGCTGTTTTAGAGTAATAAGGCAAGATAGTTAGTATTGTCCAAAGGTTAAAGTGACGCATCAATTTGTCTACTTGTTATAAGTGGTGTTTGTGCGAATGTTTTATAGTTTTTGTCGAATGGTCATATACGTTTTTTCTGACTTACTATGGTGTGTGTATACTTGCAAGATTAATTATTTTTAGTTGGTGTTCTTGTTTGGAGTAGCTCTATTATCTGATGAGGGTAACTTTTTCATTTATCTGTGCCGGTGACTGTGTCCGACTTGATGTGTAAAAGCAATGTAGTTATTGCTGTTGAGTGATTAAAAAGGGAGATCCTACACCCTAGTGATACTGTTGTACTTCCAAATGTTAATTAATTAAGCATCTTGCTCCTGAATGACAGGTGTGGGTTCTAATAGTTATGGTTTCATAAACGTTTATAAATTTAACTCATTATTTTGCTCGTCGATAACTTTCCTGACTATGTCCTTGTACTAGATATTGTGAAATTTATTAGAGCCAACATTATCTTAAATCATTGATGAAACTATTATGTGGTGCAAAGTCAGCTATCGCTTAGCAAAAAAAATGTATTACTAAATTAGGTGAGCGAGTCTAACTATGTAGTCTAACAATGCTGGCATTATGATTTCTGTTGAATGACTATACCTATATGCGCAAGAGCAGGGCTATATCTATTGTTGTTTATATATGTCCTGCTGTATGGAAAGCTTTAGCCGAGTAGCATTATGTGAGAAAAATCTCAATAATGTTCTGCTGGCCATACCATTAGTGCTCCTAACCTTGAGTTTCAATTGATAATAACAATTGCCTATGCACTTATTGCTGAAAAAATAGACTATACTAGAGGCACATTTTTTTTTGGTAAACCCTGCTATAATATTGTTTGAAAAGTTAAGAGAACGTAGGATGGAGTATTTTGTATAGTTAATAAACTATGGTAAATTATAGTATCTTATTAATTTCCTTTTACCCAACTTCCAAATTGTATGATCAATATTATGATTGTGCGGTTATTATATGATTATATTGTGCAAGCGACCTTCTTACCTTCATATTTAGGCAGGCCATACTTTTTATGAATAATTGTTTTAAAGATTGACCAAATAACATGACAATGTTATTTGGATGCTATTAAGATCAGCCCTATAGTTTGACAAATTAACTTTGTGTAATAGTGGCTCGCGTTAATAATTGGCTAAGTTTTATTGGTACGCTATGTGATTTTAGATTTTAGATCTGTATTTTATTTGCACATAAGTGTGTAATGATTCTTTAATCCTAAACTGCTAAATTTTACTATACGATGGCTTATTAATCTTAATGATAACACTTGTTTTGAGTGTAATTTCATTAAAAAGGAATTTCCTGAATCCTGCTCTTTTACGTACTTATAATTGCTTGGAAGTCATGAAAATTCTTATAATAATAATTACAAGTGTTGGAATCACAACTCAAAGAGTTGAGTATCACCCTCAATTGTAAATGTTGGAAGAGTCGACTGGAAACAGTC